>RJWM01000175.1:0-116435 GCA_004363535.1 Dasyprocta punctata | reverse complement strand
TCTCTCTCTTCACTGAGTTATATTTCCAGATGTTGGGATTTCAGGTCCTGGAGAGGTTTTGATATACTTTTGGTTTTACTTTATCAGCATTGTGACTTTATTTTTTGAAGTTTTGTATGTGATGTGGGTTTTGTATATTAAAAATATTGAAAGGAAAAATATCACATGGAGCAAAATCGCATTTATGGAAAGTATGATAAAATAGTAAGTTCAAGACATTTACTAGAACTTAGTACAAACCTATTGAAATCTAGCATTTGGGAAATCCCTAATGAGTCTAATCCTCAAGACTGCTTGTGGGCAGACCTTCTGGAACAACTCTGGTGCAGAGGAAGACACACAGCCCCTGTCTGGCAGGCTTTTATTTTAGCCAGCATCATCTGTTGTTGGTTGCAGTAGTTTTGGACCATGATTCTCCCTCAGAACAGGCAGCCCATAGGATTGTGGACCTTGGTCCCTCTCCAGTGTTGGTCTTCGTGGGCTGTGGGCTCAAGGTATGACACAGTTTGGCACTGTTTTTTGCCACAAATCTACTAAAGAAACAGGTAAAGTTTTTGTTCATCTCATTTGGCCTTTTCTCAACACCGTCTTTAATTTTTAGGTGGTCTAATTTTTAGAATTCTTTACATATTTTGATATTATTCCTTTATTTGAGAAGTAGTTGGCAAAATTTTCCCATTCTGTAAGTTGTCTCTTTATTAATTGATTCTTTGCTTTGCAGAAGCTTTTTAGTCTCACAGAATCCCATTTGATTCCTTTTTTGGTACCAGGAATTGAACTCAGGACCTTGCACTTGTCAGACAGGTATTTGTGATGCTGAGGTATATCCCCAGCCCATTTGTTCACTCTTGTTACTATTTCTTGCGCAATTGTGGTTCTATTCAGAAAACCCTCTTCTACATCTATGTCTTCAAGTGTTTTACCCACTTTATCTTCCAACAGGTTTAAGGTTTCTGTTTTACTGTTTACATCTTTAATCCAGTTTGATTTTAATTTAGTACATGGTGAGAGATATGGGTCAAGTTTCAATCTTCTATAAACAGTTATTCAGTTTTCCCAGCATCACTTGTTGAATAGGCAATCTTATCACTTCATCAAGAAGATCATGTATTATGACCAAGTAGGTTTTCATCCCAGAGATGCAAGAATGGCTCAACATAAGCAAGTCAATAGAGTTACACCTCAGTTCATAAATGCTTCTGTTCGTGAATGATTCAGTTCACGAACATAAATATGCAGCAAAATTTTGCTTTGTTCATCAACTCCACATAAGGTGATGAACATAACCACAGCCGTCTTCTCCAGAATCACGGAACAAATTAAGTTCATGAACTGAATTACCACTGTAATTGTAGTATACCACATAAACAGAAGCAAGGTCAAAAACCACATGATCATATCAACAGATGCAGAAAAGTCAACAAAATTCAATAGTCCTTCACAATAAAAACCTGAAGAAAACAGTTATAGAAAGATGATATTTGAATTTGATAAAAGTCATTTATGACAAAACAACCCAAATTGTATTCAACGGAGAAAATATAAAATTATTCCCCCTAAAATTAGGAATAAGACAAGGATATCCACTATTACTTCTACTTAACATCAAAATTGAAGCAACTAGAGCAATCAGGAAAAATAAACAAATACAAGGGAAACATGCAAGAAAGGAAGAACTCAAATTATGATTATTTACAGAAGGCTTGATACTCTACATAGAAGATCCAAAGAACCCCACCAAAAATACTCTTAGAATAACCAACTTCAGCATATAGCAGGATACAAGATCAACACACAAAAATCATGAGCATTTGTGTACATCAATAATTAACTCAGGGAGAAGAAAATTATGAAAATAATACTATGCACAGTAGCTTCAAGAAAAATTAAATACCTAAGCGAGGAAATGAAAGAGCTCTACAAGGATAACTATAATACTCTTAAAAAGGAGACTAAAGAGGGGATCAGAAAATGAAAAGATGTACCCTGCTCCTGAATGGGCAGAACCAATACTGTCAAAAGGGCCATATCCCCAGAAAACAGATTCAGTGCAGCTCCAATCAAAATACAAACAAAATGCCTTACAGATCTAGAGAAAACAATTCTCAAATTCATTTGAAATCAGAAGAGATGCAGTATAGCAAAGGCAATCTTAGGCAACAAGAGCAAAACAGGAGGCCTAACAAAGCTGAAAAAAGAATTAGTTACCTCAGTGACAGGCTATTTGAAAATGCAGCCAAAGCAAACAGAAGAGAATGAAGAAGAAGAAAGCATATGGTAACTTTAAGCCAGCATAAAATAAGCAATTATTTGGGATGCAGGAGATCAAGAGATAGTCGAGAATGCACCAAATGGGCAGAAGGCTTAATTAAAAAGTTAATAACACAAAATTTCTCGAACTTACATGATGATAAAATATCCAGTATAAGAAGACCAAAGATGACCAGTCATGTAATTTGACTATGTCTACCCTGAGACATCTTATAAGTAAACTCTAAAAGATGAAAGAGACCGAGAAGATTTACAACACTACAAGAAAAAAATAACGGAAGTGTCCCAACTCACTTGACAGCAGACTTCTTAGTAGAAACTTTACAAGTCAGAGGAACAAATGAGAGCTTAGGGGAAAACCTGCAAACCAAGAATATTGTATCCAGCAAAGCTATCCTTTCAAAATGAAGACAAAAATAAAGATATAAAGATATTCCTACACAAACAAAAGCTGAAGAATATATATATATATATATATATATATATATATATCCACCAAACCTGTGCAACAGAGAATACTAAACCAAGTTCTTCATACTCTGTGTTTTTTTTGTTGTTGTTGTTTTTGTTTTCATTTTTTTTTGTTTTGGTTTTGGTTTTGTTTTGTTTTGTTTTGTTTTGTTTTGTTTTGTACTGGGAATCAAACTCAGGACCTCACACTTGCCAGATAGGTGCTGTGTTGCTGAGCTATATCCCTGGCCCTTTAAAGTAAATTCTTCAAACTCAAAGAATAAAATACTAATAAATAAAAGAAAACACGGGGAAGTAGAAGACTCCCTACTAGGAGAATTTTACAAATTCAGAATGCTGTAATATTGTAGACAGCAAATAAATCGCTTGTATCTTTATTATGAAGAATAGAAAACAATTATAATAACACCATTAATATGATAGAGAGGCGATACAGGAAAAATGTGAAATGGGGGAAATGCGTGCAAGTGTACTATTTTCATTATCATGCTTCCTTCTATGTTTTCATTGTTATATTTAGTATCATTTAACTTGTTAAAAATACCTTGCTATAATCAAAAGATTTTTATGGAAGTCTCATGGTATCCACAAGACAAAACTCTTATTGTACAAGTAGTAAAAAATAATCAAGGAAAGAAAACATTATTAGAATAAACTAGTTAACCAAAATAACAGACTAAAATAAAGTAAGAAGAAAATGAACTGTAGTAAATCTAGAAAACAAGGGATAAAATGACCGTAGTTAACAACCTACCCATAAATAATTACATTGCATATAAATGGATAAAATAATCACATTAACAGATACAGAGTGCCTAAATGGATTACAAATAATAGGTGACTATATTGCTGAGGAGAAATGTACTTCACATGATTTATCTGTTAGTAACCTTTACATTATTGAAACACAATACCTGTGATAGACAATGTAAAGGAAGAAAGGTTTGTTTTGGCTCATTGCTTAAGTAGTTTCAGTCCATGCTCCCTTGGCACAGTTGCTTCTAGGCCTGTGGTGAGACAGAAACATCGTGGCAGAAAGACACGGAAGAGGAAAAGTGCTCAAATAATAATAGCTGAAAAGCAGAGAGAGACAGACAGACAGACATTCAGAGAGACAGAGAGACAGAGAGACAGAGAGTGAGTTAAAGAGTCTGTACTACTGGGTGTACTCTTCTTTTGCTGTTGTTTCAGCTAAATCCCCAGTTTCTCGAATGGTACTGGCCATATTCAGTGTAGCACTCCCACATCAGTTTTTGGTCCTACATGCCAGGTGTCTCTGGAAATGCCCTTACAGACACAGCTATCAATGCGTTTTACTAATTGCTTAGGTGATACAAAAAAGTTGACAATGATGATTAACATTCAAAGACTTAAAGGGAGAGAATAAGATATTCAATACAAATGTAAGTCAAAAGAAAGCAGAGCATTTTAAAATCAAATAAAATAAACTTTAATTCAAAAACTGTAATAAGAGATACTAAAACGTCGTTGTCTAGGATAGATCACATAAAAGGTAACAAGGCAAGTCTCATCAAATTTAGAGAAGATTGAAATCATAAAGTATCTTTTTTGACCATAAAGCAATATAAGTAAATAATAATAATAATAACAGGAAAGGCCTTGGAAACTATAGCAAACATATGGAAATTAAACAACTTATTGTTGAACAGTCAATGAATCAAGAAAAAAAATCAAGAAAGAAATTTTAAAACTACTTGAAACTAATAAATCTAGGCCAGAACTTGTGATCTTCTTGCTTCAGCTTCCCAAAGTGATGGGATTATTGTTCTTTCTTGCACTATTATTGTCAAGTTTGTGTATCAGAATTACTAAATTCTCATTAAACAAGCAGGAGAAACACTTTCATTTCTGTTCTCTGAAACTGTTCGAATAAAGAAAGGCAATTGTCTGTTCTTTCAAAGCATCCCTCTTGACACTCACTGAACCTAACAATTTCAGAAAAAAGTATACTTGTAATAATATGTAATTCAATGTAGTTAATGTGTGTAGTCCTATTTTGACTAAGTAAAATCCCTAGTACACTTCTATTAATACTCTGCATAGTTAACTAAATATTTTCCACTCCAGCTTGGTTTTTTCATTTAGTAGCATAGAGTTCTTCATAATATATTGCTATGACTTTAAAATTTATGTCAAAGTAATACTATGACCTTTCTTTTACATGGTAATGCTATTTGATTGTGCTTTGTATTTGATAGGCAATATTTTCAAATGTTCCTATATCTTAAATGTTCCTATATTTTATTCTTGGAAACAATCCAAATGCCTGTCAACCGAGGAATGGACAAAAAAGATGGTATTTTTTACAATGGTGTACTACACGGCTATAAAGAAGGATCACATGGAGGCTTTTATAGATAAATGGATGAGACTTGAGACCACACTCATAAGTGAAATAAATCAGACTTACAAGTGTAAATACCATATTGTCTCCCTAGTGTGAGAAACTGAAAGAGTAAATAAGGTCCAAGATCTACAATAGATATTGTGAAAGAGTAAGAAACTGCTCAATGGGGAAATATCACTGAAATAGGGGGAAAGAAAAGAAGGAAGGGAAAAGGAAAAAGATACAAATTTGTTTATATATACAAAATAGCTAAGATGATTATACTGTTAATTGTATTAGTTCTTGGAAAAGAACAATTAATACTCATACGATTAGATCAATTTTGCATGTCTATATCTGGTAATCCAAAGGATTCCTTTGAAGGTAACAGTATACAACATTAGAACCACTGTTAAATTCATTCCTATGATCTTGTTTGAAAGCCTATACCGTCATTGTTTTGGGTTTTTTGTTTGTCTCTTTTGCTTTTTTTCTTTTCTGTGTCTTTTTTCACTTTAAAATAAAAAAATAACATTGCCTCAGGTTTCTAAAAATCTCTCTATTGTCGTATTTGTGTTAATATTTGCTTTTTATGTATGATATTCCTGTTTTTTGTTTTTTATTTCAAAATGAATACTTGCCTCAGTAATTTTCAATTATCTCTTCTAAATACATTTACTTTAGACTATAAAGGACCTTATAATACTTTTTGAAAATATTCTGTATGTTTTGATTTAAAGCTTTTTCATTGTTCTTAAAGCATAAGTATTTTACAGTTTCCATTATAGTTTATTATTTAGGTTGTTGTTCATTCAGTAATCTCACCACTAGGTGGTTTTAATTTCTAAATATAACTGCTGCACACACAAGTCGTATTTGAGTACAAATTGGTTGACAGATTTGTATGCAGAAGAAGTTCCCCACAGCACAAGATTTCCTAAAGACTCTGTTGTGGTGCTGTCATCTAGAATAGGAAGAGGGCAATGTGACTCCCAAGAGTCAGGGAAATTAAAGAAGTGGCTCATGTGTCTGAGTGATGTCACTCAGCAGCATTTTGGGAAATCTCTGGGTCAGAGAGTTCTGAAGGCAACAGTGGCTTGGTTGCTTCATAGCCACAGAGTTTATCTTATCTGTGGCTAACAGATGTGCAGTTGCAGAAGGTATGCAAAGCAGGCATATTCTAGCTGGCTAAAATTCTGCTTATTTTGGATATGTTTAAAAAAATTGGATGTGTAAAAATTTGAGTTTGGTGCCAGAAGGCATTTGAACTAAAGAATCTCTGACTGCTTTGAAAAAATAAACAACCTTGAGGCTAGTACATAGAGTCCATCTTTGGCTGATTTATGTACCATGTTTTAAAAAGGCATAGCAATATGCCATCTTGTCTGAGCTGTTTTGCTTAGCTCTTTACCAATGAGCATCACGCTGAAAGTTTATATTTCAAATCTTCTGTTAAAATTCTTCTAAACTCTAGTAGCAATTTCACAATGATTGGTGATAATGTAGTTTTTAGTAGCTACAGCCAAGATCTGTTTTTCTTTTATGAGACAAGATCCCTAAAATAAAATATGTTAAAAAAGAAGGATTCATGGAACTGTGTCATCTGCTCCAATATTTCATGTAAAACATGAGAAAACTGAGTCAAATAAAGCTGAAATGACTTGTGCATAGTCCTATAGTTAATTACTGTACCATGACTAGGGTTTAATTTGATTCTCAATCTAATACTTTTTCCTACTGTAACATAATGGACTAAACACAGTAGTTTTATTTATAATTTTATAAATGGAATCCACTATTTGTTATCTCTGACAATGTTCCATTATTTTACATACATAACCCTCATTGTATCTTTATCAAAATCTTGTACTACTAATGTGGAACCAAACTAAAAATGTGAACAGAAATAAAGCCAGGACTAGATATAGGTGCCCATTTACAATCCTTTGCTTTTTTTTTTTTTTTTTTTTTTTTGCTACATAATAGTGACAGTAAAAGTATAGCTAGGGCTGAATACAGTTGATGCTATACTGAAATTTCATTATAATCAGTATTTTCTCTTACTAAATTAATTGCACGAGTGTTATTTGAAAACAGCAACAGTGAATAATTAGCTGGAATTCTTTCTTAGCAATGGGTGATCATTGCAGTATGTGTTTTTATGACTATAAATAAGTTTCTGCTTGTTCATTAATGACTTAATCTTCACAAGAGACAACGCATATGAAATATGAAGAAATCACCCTTTAGATTTTATTACATACATTATCATTTTGTTTATTTACCATATATTCTTGTCATTAATTCATATGACCCAGTCTTTTAAAAATGTCAACTTTCGTGAATGTGTTTACTTAATTACTCTCTTGGGTTATGAAATTAAAGTGATGAGTGCTTACAAGTTGCTTTGATGTTCTTCTTAAGGGTTTGGCATATTTTCCTCTTCAGATGATATGAGTGATATATTTAAAGCTAATTTTGGTGCCTCAAATTTAAAAAAGCTGACTATACACTAAGCACAAAATTTACATTTTTATGCAGACATGAGGAAAACAAGAGAATCTGCTGTGAAAAGTAAATACTACAGAAATATTTGGAGTATGCATATATCAAAGTAATTTATGCTGATAACCAGTCAATCTTATAACATAGATCATTCAAAACTAATGAACTTCACTGGAGTCATGCTAATTTTTATAGAAAAACATATTCTGTCTTTAGTTTATTAGTCCTCTTTTATTGCTTCTCGTACAAAGTGTTCCACAAGGAAAATAACACTGATGACCAGACAGCAGCATTTTATAAGTGTCTCTGGCATTAATCACTGTGCTTGAATCCAAGGAGCTATTATTTTAGCCACATTTAAATCCTGATTGCATTTTATTCTGCCTGGGCAATGTTCACAATATTATCTTCATTAGAATGTATTTTAAGCTTCCACATGCTGGCTGGCCATTATTTGTACCCTGCTCTGTGAGCAGTAAATCAGGTGGAAGATGCTTAGAGGTAGAGTTGCAGGATGCAAAATTTGCCTCCTTTTTTCCCTTTTTTTTTTTTTTTTTTTTTTGGTGTTTCTCAAGAACCTAAAAATGGTTTATGATATTACTACCTCTGGAACCTAAGTACAGTAATGGAAGAATCTCACATCCTTAACACTTTCAAATACATTTAAAGACATCTGCTCAGTTTCTCTAGTATCTTCACTCTGGTGAGTTCACAAAAAGTCGATTATTATGTCCACATATCTTGGTACATGTCATAACTTTGCAGAGTTACTTCTTATACTTGGAGTACTTTGTGAAAAGGCTGAAGGGTTTAATATTATGAAACTCTTCTTAGCACTTGTACATTTGTGTCCCTGCTCTAGGAGAACTTTTAATTCACTTGGGGCTTGGAACGCTCGCACTTGTTGCCTTCCCCTTAGTGATATCGAGCTCTAATATAAGGAGCCACTTACGATGCATTTGCCAGTAAAGATAATGCAAGTTAAATCAAGTTTGGCATCCAGATCTGGCTTCCTATGGCATGTGTCTTTTTCTTTCGCTTGCTATTGAGGCATTATCTGTGGTACTTTCCATACATAATATTTAAAATCATGGTATTCTAAATCATATAGACTTGGGTTTGAATCCTAGCTCCCCAGTAATAAGCATAGGACCTAAGGCAGTGCTTTATGTTTTTTTAAATAATTGATTCTGTGTTTCCCCCGCAAGACAGTGCTTTTAACAGTGTCACTCATTTTACCTTGCCTCATCCTGCAGGAATATTTGCTAAGGTCCAGAGATATTCTAGGTTAGTGCATACAATTAGGCTGTTTTGGGGAAAGATCAAAAGTGTTGCTAAACATCCTACAATGCACAGAACAGTCTGATAAAACAAGAAAAACTACACGACCCAAGTAGCAATAATTTCCAGACTGAGAAACTGGATAAGGCAAAGGGATTTTTAAACCATTTAAGTACCTTGATATTTAACATAAGAATAACAGAGAGTTTAATATCAGAGAACACAGAGCAATTCCCTAGTAATTTGTTATTTCCTGAGTCTTTCTAGAGATAGTAACCCCTTCTCTTCCTTATGTGTCATGTCAGTGAGTCCAAGTGCTAAGCTTTCAGACCACTTAGGTAAAAACACAGCTTGCCTTGTAGCCACTCAGTTATTCTTTTGTTTTCAAACATGTCCCATAGCTTAGCATATAGAAAGATTATACTAGCAAATATTTATACTGTGTGTAAAATTTAGCTAAATGCTTGACATTCTTTACTCATTTTATCCTCACACAAATCCTATGAGGTAGCTATTAAAATCTTCATCTGATACGTGGGGAAAATTGGATACTGGGAATCAAACTCAAGACCTCATGCTTGCAGGGCAGGCGCTGCGCCACTGAGCTATATCCCCGGCCTACACTGAGAAATTTGAACATCGAAAGGCTAAATAATTTGGCCAAGTTCACACAACTAACAAAATAGAAGGGCCAAAATTCAAACTTAGGATAACTGTTTCCAATGTCTCTAGAGGATGAAGTATTAATCACTGTAAAAATATGAGTCTCAAAGAAAGAATAGTGAAGGGACTTAGAGTACCATTTTCTGTACTCCAAAGAACAAATTCTTACTAGAATAGCAACAGGAATTTTATGATTTGGGTGGGAAGATACAGTTCAAATGTAAAGAAGTTTAATATGGAAGTTAATACACCACAGTATAACAAATGTATATGGAATATGAAATCAGAAAGACTCAAAGCCTCCTAAATCCAAATTTCCTGAGTAAAGGTGGTCTGTGATTTGTGGCAAAGTACTACAGTTTCTGGTCCTCAGTTTTAACTGAAAGTCAAGCAAGCCAAATTTATAAAATACTTTAAATAATACCTGGTATATAATAGGCACTTTAAAAGTGTTCAGCTCCATCTTTACCTTGAATATTGTGCCCATATCTACCTTTTCCCAAGGGGAACTAAAAGGAACTTCCACTGAAGTGCCTTATTCTATGAAAAGCTATATCTTAGAAGATATAGAAGAGGTGGTAGCCTTGACAACACAGAGAGTTTATAAATCCTCATCGTGTTTCACCTGAGAATGTATCTGTAATGGTTTGGACCTTAAATATTCCCCAAAGGCCCATATACTAAAAGCTTGGTCACTAGCTTATGTCAATATTGGAAGATTGCAGAACATTTTGGAGGTGGACCTAATAGAAGGAAGTTATGTCCTTGGAGATATGACTTTGAAGGGAATATTGTCATACTGGCTTCTCTTCTTTTTATTTGTTTTCTTCCAAGTCACCATGAAGTAAGCATATCTCCTCTGAGACATGCTTCTATCATGAAACACAGCGCTTCCACAGATGCAAAGTGGTGAGAAAAAGCAACCATGAACTGAAAACACTGAAATCTCTAGCCAAAATGAACTTATCCCCCTTGCAAGTTGATTTATCTCAGGCACCTGTTATAGTGACACAAGTTTGATTAACACAGTATTTCCACTACATTTGAGTATGTATGCTGACCTTAGGAATCAGAATAACATATGGCAGATACATCATTATGAAAGAGTCATGGACTGGGGAAGATAAAATCAACTTAGCTGTCGCTAAATAAAACTATTTAAATAGAGTAACTTTAGAAAATCTAGCAATGAGAGGAAATACAATATTGAAAATACTTGGTCTTGGTACTATAATCATATATACATACATGAATTACATACATACGAATATATTCATATACACAGGTGTATACATATATAGATCTCTGTATAAGCTATGATACAAAATTCACTTCTTTAATGGCTAAAATATTTGAAAAGCACTGGGATTTTGTTTTTGTTTCTGATAATCTGGATGTGTTCATAATTTATGATTCATAATCTCAGATCTTTTGCTATCCTGAAAAAAAAATTGCCGGATGTTTAGGCAACACTAGGTAAGGAAACTGATGACTATGAATATGCAATGTATTTCAGTCAAGAGAATTATGTATTTTTTGATGTTCTGCTTGCTTACATCAGTACTATGAATAGACATTCAATTAAAAATTGTAGATTTGATTTCATAAAATAACACAGTAACAGATGAAACACCACATTGATAGCTTTCAAAATCAAGATCTTAACTATTTGCATAAAAATCTTTTTATATTGGCTCAATAAATGTTCTTTTAATTCTCAATATAATATTCACTTTATTTTATGTAAGGGTAAATAATTGGTGGAGCCAATGATACACTCCAGAGTAGTAACTCAAAATATTAAATTTTGCCAAGTTTTAACAGAACAGAGAAATGTGGGCCAGGAGATAGTATAGTTAAGTGAATATGCAACCAGTTGAATAAATAAGAAAATGATTAAATTTAATGACATTAATGAAATAAAGTCAATCTAAAACTCCTACAAAATGCCCACAGGTTCTTCTATAGCATCTAGCCTGTTTAATAGTTTGCATACTTAATTCCCTAAAATATGACTAGTAATTCATAGGTGCCATATATTTGCATGAAACACAAAATGCTTGTGAGAATAATAAGTATAAAATAAGGACCCCAATGAATTATAACACTTCACTAAATGATAGGTGAAAACTAATAAGACAAATTGTAACAGTGAGCAATATAAAGTTCTGTATTTGGATCCAAAAGGTACATCATGGGGAAGATATGGCTTGGCATATATATATAACTTTTTCCTTTGGGTTTTTAATAAGAGCATATTAGTTACACATAAAAAATGCATTTTGCTATATTTTTATATGGATATAACACATTTTCATTATCTTTAACACAGCATTACTTCATGTTTCTTTCCCTTTCTCCCAAACCCCTTCCTCTTCTCTAATAAACTCCCTAGTACGTTTCTGTAATTTACCTTTTTTCTTTAACTTTTTAAGATTCTACCTATGAGAGAAACACATGCTATATGACTCTCAGTCTGACTTTTTCCATTTAACATAATGGTTGCCACTTCTATCCATTTTCCTGAAAATTTCATTATTTATGACTGAATAATATTCCATTATGTATATATATATATATATATATATATATATATATCACATTTTCTTTATCCATTCACCCAATGATGTGCAGATACACTGTGTCCATAATTTAGTTATTCTAATTGTGTCGCAATAAATATTGTTACATAAGTATCACTACAGTATACCGACTTTATTTCTTTAGGGAATGTACTGAGGAGTGGTATGTCTTGATCAAATATATCTTGTTGAGGCTTCTTAGGAGCATCATTGCTGATTTCCATAGTGTTTGTACTAGTCTGATTTCTCGCCAACTATGTAGAAAAGTTCCTTTTCCTCCTACATACTTACCAGTATTTATGTATTTATTTTTGTAGTCTTGATACTCATTTAACAAGGGTAACAAGAGATCTCAATGTGATTTTGATTTGCATTTCCAGGACAACTGAAGATGATTAATATTTTATATGCTTATTGGCCATTTCTGCTTCTTTTTTTGTAAAGCGTGTGATTCATTCATTTGCCCATTTATTGATTTTTTTGGTGTTGTTTGAATATTTTATATATTCTAGATGTCAGTCTCTCTGTAGAGTAACTGGAAAAGATTTACTCCCACTCTTTAAGCTATCTCTTCATTCTATGGATTTTTACATTTGCTATACAAAGCTTTTTAGTTTGAAGTCCAGTATTCCCATTGGTTGATTGCTGCTATTAATTCCTGTGCTATTGAAGTCCTAGGCAGGAAGTCTTTGCTTGTGCCTAAGACTTAAATGTTTCCTCTATGTTTTACTAGTTTCAAAATTATATAGTATAAGTTAAATAAATTTGTATTAATTACATGAAACTCATACTATGTCTCTGATGCGTAAGAGATTAAAAGTAATAAAAATCAATGTTTTCAAAATACATGTATAGCTTCTCCACACATACTAAAATATAAAAATTATGACAGATTGTGTCATTTTATTTTGGTGTTGAATAAATATAAACTGAATCCTCAATTACAGATTGATAATTGGGAGAAAATTATACTTATCTGCAACCATACAAACTTTCTATGCATTTGGTAGCTGACAGAAGTCCAACGAGTCCAAATACTGCCCATTTTGTCAAACTGCATTTTTATTGTAAAGAAAACTCCCCTTAGGATCATTCTTAATAAGATAGTAGCCTTTAGATTATCCAATCATTAGGACAACACAAACGGTATATAAATCACCAAAATGTTGAATTATCAAACATTGCTAATGTTTCGTCATTTTTTCACAAAGTCCCCTGAGCAGAATTTCTCTTGCAAATTCTATTTTGTCAGGTCACTTTTTGAAACAGGAAATATAGCAAACCATCCCAAACAAAATGACAAGTTCAACTAATTATGTCATCAATGGTATTAACTACTCTGGTCTTTCTAATCATTTTATTACTCTTCTGGGTGGTATTTATGCACCATGGAGCACTACTCTGCTGTAAAGGATAAACGAGTTATTTATAGAAAATGCGTGCACCTGGAGAACATAATGTGAAGTAAGTCAGCCACACAAGCTTAAATATCTCATGGTTTCTCTTATATGAGAAACTTAACATATAAATACAGTATAAAATAAAAAAAACAGATAATAGGAAAAAAGAGAAAGAAAAAAGTTACTGCAACCCTGTGTGGACAAAGTATCTAAATGTGTACCATGACTTAATATAATTGTCTTATGTGTTTTACACATTTTGGCCAATTAGTCTGCTTTTTTTAAAAAAACTGTATATATGACAATCAACTTTCTAAGACCTTATAAGATAAATAAATGAATCTGATGCTGGAAAAATAATAGGATGGAGGGAAGGGAAAAAGAGAATTAAGATGTGTTATGTACATGTACAGGCTCCTTACAATGCATGTAAACATTATATACTGCAAAGAAGTACTAATAAAAGTAAAAAACAAAGTGACTACATAGATTGTAGGTAGCACGGTTTGCCATAACAAAGAATAGCAAAACATCATGAAACACAGATCCTTAAATTTCAGTCAAAAGTAGTCAAAAAAATTTTTTATCCAGATGAATATGCAGACTTATTGATAAAATAATGTTTTTTTAGAAATTATGTTTGACGTACTTTAAAACCACAGTTATGCATATCAAAAGATAGCATTAAATGGTAGCAATAAGTGAGCATGAATACTTTAATATATTGTTGTTATCTTGGTAATCTTAGGAATCTTTGTATTTAAGTTGTTTTTAAAAATTTGGTAAAAAGGCATAATCCTACAATATCCTGTGTTGTCCTTCATGCTATAGATAATCATATTTTCAAGTATCTTTTCCCCTGGAAAATAACAAGTTCATATATTCTAGTTATTAGAACATTGACATCTTGAGGAACCACTGCTCTCCCTGTGATACCTTCCTAATCACATAGAAGACCTTAGAAAATGATCCTTTCACAATGGAAACTTGAAATGAGCTTGTACTCCTAGATGACAACTTGACTGGAGTTTTGCGAAAGACCTTCAAACAGAAAGGATTCAACTAAGCCACACTCAGACTCCTGAATCACAGAAACTGTAAAATATTAAATGTGCATTGCTTTAAACAGCTACATTCTGAGTAAGTTGTTACGCAGTCATAGATAACTAACACACTACTTAAAGCTAAATTATTGTTTTTATTTCTACCCTTTCCCTAGGTTTTATTTTTGCATCCAATTAATTAAAAGCAAATGTACTCCTTTGATTTCAAATTGTGGAAACTACAGGTTGCATTTAAGTTAACATAACCAATAGCTAAAATGATGAATTATGATAGTGTTCATGATGAAAATCTCCAATTTGCTATCCTCATGCAGTAGTCCCATCACATCAACAATAAGAAAATTTTCTCTTCTTTTACTTACAGACCGATTCTGAAAAAATGATTACCATATAGGATGATGATCAGTCAGGAGAAAAGGCATGATAGCCAAGCTAAACCATAGTGCTTGTAATTATAAAGAAATTGTATATTTAAGTGAAAATTTGGCTGCTGGAATAAAATTAATGTGTTGTTAGTTAAATTTTATCTTCCATAGAAATTAAGGATGCCTTCTTTTGTGAATCATGAAGCACCGAGAGATGAAATTACTATACTAAATGAAGACTTGATTTATCTTTCAATATTTTTGGTATAGTCAATGAGTAATATATATGGCAATTGATCTGTAGCTGATTCACTTAATTGGTTAAACCAGGAACATAATGAGTGAAGCTAATTTCCCCCAATTGAACTGTCTTAGTCCCTGTCTTTTGCTGGGGCACAATACTCAACACCCCACAATTTAAAGGAGGAGAGGTTTATTTGATTCATAGTTTCTGGGGGGGTCATTCTAAAATTGGTTATGTGCAAGGGAGAAATGCATGATAGAAAGGCATGATGAAGGACATTTTTTCATCCCGTGGCAGCCAGGAAGCAGCTAGTGAAAAGAAGAGCCAGTGACAAGTATACTCCCTTTCAGGTCACACCCCAAGTTACCTATTCACCTCTTAATAGCACGTTTAGCTCCTGAACCCAACAACAGTTGAGTCTACTGCTGAGGACAGTGACCCCATGATTTAATCACCCTTCTAAACACATGAGGCTCTGGGGACACTTTAGATCTAAACCGTAAGAAGAACTGAACTGAATCTTCCTAAAGGACTGGGATTACAAAAACATGATACTGCATCTGACTTGAAGTGTGCTTCTATTGCTTCATTTAATACTCACAGTGCCCACATTCAATAAACATGGTCATTCCAATTTTAAAGATGAGGAAACGCATTCAGAAGGGATGAGCAAATTGCACAATATACTTCAGCTAATAATCACTGTTTCTAAGATTTAAATCCTGCTTAAAATCTCATTGGACAAGATTTCCAAAAGTAATGGTAGTCTTAACTATCATAAAATTCAGGTGTCTGATTAAAAAAAAGTATGTTTAGAAGTGTTATTAGTTGAACTTTCCAGTCCCTCGATTGGCATGTATTTTTGAATGTGACTTTTATTTGAAAACAGGGTAATTGCTCATGTAATTGGTTATGGAGAGGTCATTAAGGAAGGCTCTAAGTCAATATTATCAGTATCTTTACAGAAAGGGCAAATTTGGACAAAGAGACAGGGACACACAGTGGGGAAACGATATCAATACAGCACAGGGGAAAAAATAGCCATCTCCAAGGTAAGAGGAGAGACCTGGAACAAGGCCACTCACCATGATGCTCAAAAAGAGCCATGCTTTCTAAATAGCTTGATTTTCAGTTCTGACCCTCCAAAATCATGGATTCAAATTTCTGGTGTTTAAGTCACTCAGTTGTGGTATTTTGTTGAGGCAGCCCTAGCAAACTAATGCAGCAGAATTACTTTCTCATACCTGTTAATCAAAATATGAAAATTCCTCCGAGAAGACCCTATCTGGCCATTGAATGTTAGATCTACTGTTTTCCTGTGATTTTAAAGTTTTATTCCAATTCAGATTTTTTGTTTCAAGTAACCAAATAATTTTATAGTCACCAGGTCAACACGTTCAAATCCCAAGGATGGTTCTTTATACAAATTAGATACAAAATAGAGAGTTATTTATTCCAATGAAAAAATAAATATAACCTTAGGGAACACCAAATATAGTCATAGTCTGCAAAATAGTTTACTTTTTTTCTGTTTTGCAAACTCATTATGTTAAAACTGTATAAAGCTGTGTAAATTATATCGGAACTTTACCTCATTAATTCCAATTATCTCAACCTCATTCCAGTTCAACTACTCAATCCTAACATTTGTTTCTTTCTTTCTGAGTAAAGACAATATACCAAGGAGACTAACTTCCCACTTTGCACCTTTACTACCTAAAACATAAGTAGTAGCCAAGCTCATCCTCACTTTCCTCTAGCCTCAGAAAAAGTGATAACCATCCTTCTTTTAAAGGAAAACCTTCCTTTCTCTTCTTTTTAGAATTCTCATCTCCTTGGAGACCTGGTTCCACCTTTGTTTTTCACTGCCCACTTCTCACCACTAATGAATCTTTCCCTTCAGCTTGTAGATTCAAATATTTCTCAGCCTAAAACTCCTTTGACAACAGGTCTTTCTGCCTACATTTAAAGTTTACCTCATCTTTTCAACCAATTTTGCTGACAACTAACTATACTTATTTTTTCTAATTTTATGCCTTCTGTTCATCCCTCAGTGCACTGAGTTCTAATTCTTATACCTTCACTCAAATGGAACTCTTTTAAGATCATAACTAACTTATAAAACACAAGAAATCCACCATTTCAGTAATTTACTGGATGTTTGCAGAAGGTGACTGTATCAACCACTACTTCTGCCTTAAAATCTTCTAGTCTGTTGTTCAGTATGAAATGAAGTAGATATTTCCACATTCCATTGGTGGAAACAGAGATGAAAAGAACTGAAAACCACCCAAATGTCCATTAATAGTGGTTTAGTTAAATACATATGGAACGTTCAGAGAAGTAGCCATTAGAAACTGAGCTATGCATAATGAGAAAAACACAGCAAAGGTTGCTGCTAGGAAAAGTAGAATACCATGTATAAAGGGCTAAAGCCTGTGAACAAAGAGAAGAATTCCAATCCATCTCTCCTACCTAGGGGAGTGAGTTCTTTGGTTTTCTGTTTCCTATGAGGGCATTATATAGACACTTGCCTGAAAACAATGTGACCCATACTCTACTCCCTTATATATGTATTACCAGCCCTCCACCCCATCTTCTCTCTCTCTTCTGTTTCTATCTTTTTAGCTGTCTCTTCATTCCTGTGTATTGTGATCTCAGGATGGATTACCTTCCTGGCTTACGACACCCACGTTCCCCACTGTCCATGCAGTTTTGCACATGTTTCCCATTATGATACGGTGTTGAATTTACTCCTTTCATCTGAAGAAGCAAGAGCTGCTCCAAGTTAAGTTTTTGCCAGGAAGGGGAAGAACACAAATTCAGGTTTCGAGCACAAGAGTAATGGACAAACAAGCATAAAATCTCTACATAGGTGAGACAAAAGCCACTAGAACATCTGCCAATGTAAATAAAGTTTCCCATGTGAGGAATACTTTGGTCTCTGGTCAGAAAACTGGTGTTAGGCCATCTGCCTGATAAAAAAAAGTTTGCTGTGAAAAGCACAGTGTAAGTACTCAAGTTCAGTGGTTTCCTTTCATTTCCTGTTAGGGCAGGGAGTTAGCCACCCAGGTTGAAATCCAATTTAACTGAGGGATCTTAAAACACGATACTCCTGAATAATATTTAAGGATTACACAGAATAATATTGCAATGTAGTAATTAAAAGTTAAGCCATACAAATAAAGTTTCAGTGACTCAGTGTGAAAACACTCTAGAGGTTTGATGTACATTGTGCTTATAGTTAGCTCTATTATACTGCACAATTAAAAATTTGTTAAAATGATTGAACTCATGGTGTGTATTTTTTTAGTACAATGAAAAATTAAGGCCATGAAAGATTACGTACAATTCCATGTAAAAGATACTTTAAAACTCTAGGCCGGGCATGGTGGCACACGCCTTTAATCCCAGCACTCGGGAGGTTGAGGTAGGAGGAGTGTTGTGAGTTCGAGGCTGGCTTGGGCTACAATGAGAGCGCAAGGCCAGCCTGAGCTACACAGTGCGACCCTGCCTCAAAATACCAGGGCCGGGAGTTTGGCTTAGTGACTTAAGTGACTGTCTGGCAGGCGCGAGATTATGAGTTCAAGACCCGGTGCAGAAAAAAACTCTATGAGATACTTTCCTATGTGTACACATATGAAATTTAATACATGAAAAATACAAACTGTGGAACCTCTGGTGCTGAAAGAATGGTTGAATATTTTCTCTTTTATAGTTCTGTAGTCAAAGAGGACTAGCTCTAATGGAAGATAGGAGTTTTAGTTTCATTCCAGGATTAGACAGTTCCTTCATTTGTGACATGTGTTTATCCAATAAATACTTTTTAAAAACACAGCTCTCACCATTCTGATCCCCTGTTCTTTCCTAGGCATGGTTCTCTCATCCCATTAGGAGCATCAAAGCATGCTGAGCTCTTTGTTCTTGACCTTTCTGCCACTGAGGCTACTGCCTCCTATTGCCTACCAGTGAAGCTTTTTCTATACCCTACGCCTGCTGACACGAAGCTGCAGATATCCCACAGCATATGGTCCCAATTCAGGCTGCTTCTTTTGATTGTGCACTTGATAGTGGGAAATGGTAATAAGAATTGCATATTAAGGGTAGAAAAGGAAATTAATTTGAAGGCAATGCTGCTGCTGCCTGGACTGGTAGGTGGTGTGATAAAGTGAAAGAATGGGTGAGCAGGTGAGTGAAGAATACTTCCATGGTCCTCCACTTTCTTAACACAGAATTTTTTTTTCTTTTCTCGCTCTGAAGCCCTTAATACTCTAACCTGCCTTTTCTTTCTGTACCTTTACTCCATTGGTCACAGAAATATCTGTATCCTTACTCCATCATCATTGCCTCTATAAGGACCTATAGGAAAGCAGTTCCAGGCCCACCCCATCATCACGACTGCAAGAAGCTGCGATCACACTTGCTACCTTTTCCTCTTCCTCCACCTCCATTTCTACTCTTCCTCCTCTATTGTATGATCACTATATGTAGACCCCATAAGAAAAAAATCTGCATATACTCATATCTCCAAATGTACACAGGCCATTAGATTATACAAAATACCATAGTGTGGTCCTGCTTCCTCCACAAAATGGTTATGCGTGTTCCCTTTGACATTTCCATTCTTTTCTTCTATTCTTGTCCCAGGAAATCAAGGAACTTATTGTTTATATAGTCACGTTTCTGAGAAAAATTTCTGGTCCGACAGACAAGATCATTTTTGCTCTTTATTCTCTCAACTCACCATACGTAAGATATTTGGATCTTTGTTAGTCTCCTGCCCATCTCAGGAAAAGTTTATGCTGCCAGTTTGTATTTTGTTTTCCATAATTCTGAACATCTTTAGAGGATCATGCTTAGAGAAGAATAGCATACAGCACAGAGAGACAGGATATACAGATTCCTGCTCATGATGCTTTAGTCCCTGCCAGGACCGCTACGAGAAGGAAGGGCCCCAGAGGGAAATGATCGCATGATTATGTATGGAGGCTTGAGCCTAGGCATCAGGGCTTCTGGTACTGTCAAACATTACCATGCCCCACTTGTCAGGAACAGCTGAGACACCCACCCCTAAAGGTACTATGTAGATTTGTACAGTGAGAGAATAATCATGATGGATTAAAGAGCCCATACATACCCCTTCAATTCTCAGTGAATTCCTGGGAAGAGGAGTCCTTCAACAGTGAATGAGATTGAACACTGCTTCACCTCAGTGTGATGGAGGAAAGATGAGGATTTCAGCCGCCAAATCTGGCAAAACTTATCCTGTGATGCACACTACACAGAAAACACAGCAGGTTAAGTGCACACTCTTTATTACTAGTTAGGATCATAAAGCAAAGTTTGATCTTGGTGATCAGAGAAGGACCTTCTAGGGAAATCAAGGACAGTTTTTGTCAGACTAGAGGCTGACCTAACCTCCTACTCCCTGATCTTCACCTTAGCTCCTTCCTGGCCTTGAAGCAGCTGCCTTAGGGAGCCAGCAGATAATACACTCAATGGAAGGAGAAGGAGCCCAGGGTCATGCTCAAGAGGGCTTCCCTCAGTCCAGTTCTATAGAATGCAATTAACCCCTCAAGAGAAGCACCATTCATTATCAAACAATGGCCCTGGTGTGTGTCTTTGGAAATCATTTAATTCTTCACGTGCTGTTGACTAGAAAGAAACTCTGGATAGGAACAGCTTAGAGCTAAGGACTAGAGTGTGTTAGCCAGCACTCCTCCCAGCACTGTCTTTCTTCAGGACCACCCAGTGGTCTTTCAGGAGGGCTGGTGTGCAGTCACAAAAATAGCTGTGACTTTCAAGAGGGGAAACAAACAGGGGTCAGAAAATCCCTGCCTGTGTGTCTATGACTTAATGAAGCTACTTTTCTGATTTTCCCACTGCTCTTTTGTCTCACTTGTAATCAAGGCAATTCAGGGTGGTAAGCAGTTTGGTCACTTAAGTCTATCCACAAATGTCTCTTTCACATTGCTCCCAGAACTGACATAACTGATCTGAATGTTATTTCAATTTATTTTACCCAAGGCACACTACACATGCAAAGCAAAGAAGGCATTTCTGATATAATATGAATCCCCAAATTATGCTTTCTGTTATCTAACTAAATTCACAAAAATATTATATATGCACTAGATAATACTATATAGTTTCAACTCCTAACACTAAGCAATTGGTAATTACCTAATGAATCAAGTAAATCAACCAAATTTACTTTCATATATTGTATCGGGTGATACTATGTACCCCCAAGTCTTCATATACTTTTGATGGGGCTGAGTCTGACACTTGTGTTCCAGTGCGCTGTCTACAGCTGGAATTGATGATGTAAGTGCTGCACCTGCCCAGGGTCAGAGCTGAGATACAGTGTAAAGGAGGCAGGTCTTCCTCTTGCTCGCTTCTGTGCTTCTGCCTTCTCCCTCCCCAGCATGCCTTGTTGTTTGGCAGCAGCCATAAACAGCAGCCCCGCCACGCCATGCTGCCTTGGAGCCAACTGAGTATGAATGGAAACTCCTGAGAAACTGTAAGAAATATACCTTTCCTTCCCTAATTTTGGGTGTCAGGTATTTTGTCTCAGCAACAAGTAAAAAGTAACTCAGACATATACACACTTTAACATTGAAGCACTCGGGTGGCTGAGGTAGGTGGAGCATTGTGAGTTCGAGGCCGGCTTGGGCTACAACGTGAGCGCAAGCCCGGCGTGAGCTACATAGTGCAACCCTGCCTCAAAAAACCAGGGCCGGGAGTTTGGCTCAGTGCCTTAAGCACCTGCCCTGGCAGGCGCGAGGTTGTGAGTTCAATCCCTGGTGCCGCAAAAAAAATAAAAAATAAAAAAAAATAAAAAAATAAAAAAAAAACATTGAAGCAATCCCCAGTTTCTTGCAATGTAATCCATTGTCCCAACAGAGAAATTAAATAATAACAAAACTATTTTGTTTTTCACCGTCTCCTAATGAGTTTCAAAGCATCTCTCCTTCCTTCCCTGACTTTTTCTCATTCTTCTTGACTCCAGACAGTGAGAATCTCTCTGAAGTCTGAGTCCACTATAATCATGGTATTATATCTTTCAGCTCTGGAGAGAGCTTCCAATGGGACAGGTTCAGCTTCTTCAGCAACAAACAAGTTCAGTGGAAAGGAGACACAAAAACAATACTTCACCTATAAAATTTAAAACCCACAAAGAAGCAAATATTAACACTGCTGTAGTTTCCAAAAGAACAATAGCATGTTCAAGGTAAAATGTCATTCTTGAAATTCAACATATCTTATAACTCAAAAACCATATGCAGGCTACCAACCAGGAAAAGGTTAAGAGGAAAACTGAAAAAGGAGGGGTAAAAAGGTTTCATGACTTTAACTTGAGAATCCATGACCTGTAAAATTTAAAAGTAAATAGGAGAAAACATCGATTAACAGTAGTATGATAATAATCCCTCTTTGCTAAGTAAATAAACAGAATAAATATGTAAATATGTATATATTGGGTCATACCTTTTCCCACAATGATACAAAATGGTTAATTTGGGTAATAAGGTAGAAGATTATCTTATTTTCCTTTATAATAATTTTGGTTTCAAATTATCGGTGAAGTTACTTTTTGATCAGAAGGAGGTCTTAGAAAATTGATCTCTCTTTGGAGCACTTCCCTTCTTACTTACCTTCCTGAAATCAGTGAGTTTGTCTGGAGTCAACACCTCCACTTCCAACTGGCAAGTGGATCTTCCTGCATTTATGATAGGCCACCTGACATGGGAGAGTCACATCTTTACACCATGAGCAGACCCAATTCACTGGACTGTATCATGAGGCAGACTTCTGTTGCCGAAATTTTTAGGCTTTTTTTCCTCGTGGTTGCTTGGCCTTCTGTAACTGAGGCTGCTGTTTCCTGTGGCTTTGTATTACACCCTGGATCTTAAGGTACCCCAAAGAAGCCATCCCCTGGGGCACCACCATGTGCTCCTTCTGGCTGTGGCTGCTGCTGTCAACTACAGAGTTGTCCCCTGGTGCTCCACCATCACTTCCTTTTGACTGTGGCTGCTCTTGTCATCTAGGGTGTCTGTCTCCTGGGACCTCTCTGAAACTTCTTCCTTTGTGTGGCTACTTCTATTCTCCAGGGAAGTCATTCTCTTGGAACACTGAGGATTTTCCTTTTGACTATGGCTGCTGCTGTCACCCAGCGGAGCTGTTCCCTGGAGCATTACCACCTCTTCCTTTTGGCTGGAGGTGTTGCTGTCCACCATGTTTTCTGTCCCTTGGAGTTTCTCTGGAACTTGTTCCTTGCTGTGGTTACTGCTGTTCCCTAGGGAAGTAATTCCTGGGCACACTCAGGATCTTCCTCTAGGATGTGGCCTCTGTTGTCCCCATGATGACAACCATCCTGGTGGTTCTCAGAATATGTATTCTGACACTGGCAACTCTGGTCCCACAGAGGAGCCACCTCCTTCTGGGACCCCACTGTACCCAACAAGCCATGAGGGTAGCTCTCTGTAGACAACATTTGGGACACACCTGTTCCCATTGGTGCTGCTGTTGTTTCTGCTACTTCTGATCTCATTATTCTTGGGGATGGCAGAGGTGCTGAGCTGGAAAACCTCACTGGAAATGGTGCACGGAATGGGAATTGATGCGGCACAGGAATTTGCAGAGGGGGTGACATTGACTGGAGCCAAGGGCTCGGTGGTTCTTAGACATAAAGCGAAGTTGCTTGGGCTGGCATCTGGGTCCAGAGAAGTGACATGCCCTCAGCCTTGGTGGCCATCTCGTCTGTTCGCACTCGTGCACCCAGGAGCCACTCTGAGGCCCGATGTTGTTCGGTTCCTGGAATAAGCACAACTTTCAAGGGCAGTGAATGAGCCTGTGCTAACCCTTGAGCCTGGAGCAGCTTCGTGCAAAACATTCCGTGCCCATCCAAAGCCTACTGCAGGGAAACCCCCGTGAAGCGCAACTTTGCTGTGGCCTGGCCTCGCTCCTCAAGCATCCTCTGCATCTCAGTGCAAGAGCCCAGCAAGCTGCCTCACGATCTTTCATCTGCTCCTGCTGCCTGGCGACCACTCTCACCCCTAGGGCCAGCACGCTCCAGGTACAGGCTCTCTTACAGGCGTGTGGTATCTGCTGAACAGCCAGCATTCTGTGAAGGCCATTCTCTACCTCGTTCCAGGACGGCGAGCAGAAGGTCAAGTAGAAATCCGAGTCCCCACCATTACTGCGGATTTCGCTGTTAATGAACTGGATCACATCAGTATGGCAGAAGCCACTTGTGGGGTCCCCAACTTCTACCACCATAGCTGCAGCTTAGTCACGCAACCACCTCACAAAGACTCGCTGCCAAAAAATTGTGACGGCAAGTAGGTCTCCTCTCAACTCAACTCTCCACTGAGTCCTACTTCCGTACCTGCCCACCTCTGGCCTTCTGCGAGGTTTCCTTCCTCCCTTATCCTCTCCTTCCCCTCGCAAAAAAAGCAAACTGATCATCTCATCAGAGCAACCACTTCCTAGCACCTAGCAAAGGCTGCTGGTGCAGCCTCACCCCGCCAGCGCCATCTGCAGGAGAAACGGGAAGTGTGGCTGTACTGAGGACTGCCCTAAACCCCAAATTTGAAGAATGAAAGAAGGGTTTTTGGTGACTATAACCCACAGAGTGGGATGAAGCCTTCAGTCACATACACTAACATTCCTAATGTGCAAGGGAAAGTGAATCAAAGGAGTCCAGACAATGTATTGGGCAAGGAAGGAGCAGCGAGACAAGAGGAAGAAGTCGGAACTGAGGAAGGGTGCTTTAGCAGAGAAAGAGATAACAAGGTTTCCAGTTTAAGAAGGTGAATAAGGTGCAAGCTGGTTCTATTGAAACTCAAGAGAAAAGAGGAGGGCTTGAGGGGGATTGAGAAAGATGTGAGAGAAAAAACTGGACTTGCACTGGTGCTGTGAGAAAGAGATCTGTGAAGGAGCAGTAGCAAGGTTCAGTGTACACAAATGAAGTAAGAACCCAACAGTTCTTACAAGATTACGATGCCCAAACCATGAGTGAAACCATTAGAAAATGCAGCACTGCAGTATTTAACTGGATAAGTAGAAAAGGGATGCCAAAGCAAGAATGTTCTGGGAAGACACGGAGCTATTAAGGACAGGAAGCCACAAGAAAGATGTATGCCCAAATTCATTGAAAAAGAGGGGGAAAATATATCTCAAAACGCCACAGTATGTACTGGAATTCTCTGATGAATGATAACCAATGTGTAGAAGAAGTGAATCCTTAGTGAAGATGTTGGATGTCATATTACCTAGGACTTCTGAAAGATATTGCAAGCGATGGGCAGGGGTGTTTTGCTATGGAGTGTGTCGGGGTGCTACTCTTGGCTCAGGTCCTGCAGAGTTCCCACTTCATTCACCCTCAAAGGAAGAATTTTCTGAACTTTGAAACTATGCACCTTTAGTTTGGATCCCAACCTCACCCATTCCTTAGAGAATTTAATTTATTCATTATGTCTCTACTGATTTCTCTATTTCAATCTCTTTCTTTCTACCTCTAATTCCTTTTGCAACATGGTATGAGCATGCTATAAAATAGTCTTGTCTACATTTTCTGTACCTTAACTTCTAACGAGAAAACTACAGAAAATAATCCTAAAGCACCAATAACACAACTTGAACTATCTGTAGCATTTAATCTTTTGACAAAAATTTCTAATCAATGGAATGCTTTCTTTTGTGACATCAAACTGCTGATTTTCAATAAGTCAGTCGGGTTGCTCCTTCTTAGTTACTCTTTGCTGCCTACTTTATAGTTCCACTCATTCCTTAAATATTGCTGTCTGTCTTTGCTTTCTCCTCACACTCTTCAAGTATTAGATGTTCTCCTTCACTGCAGGCATTTTTTTCATGCTTTTTTCCCATCTATTCTTCTTCACTGTTACCATCATTAATTGCTAAAGACTTCACACCCAGGATACTGTATTCCTCAAACTTCAGAGTAACCTAAGTAGCAACCTCTTAGAACTCTTATTTTTCACAAGTCTTAAACTCATCAATACAGTATTATTTTGGACACATTTTTTATCAAGTTTCTTAACATTTATAAGAATACACATCTTCCAAAAGTTGCTCCAACACTGAAATAAAAACATACAGCAGTCCTGTCTTATCCTGTGTGTGTGGGGGGGTAAAGTCTAAGGCCCCCAGTGGATGCTTGCAACTGTGGATTGTACAAAATCCAAAACATATTATGTTTTTGCTATACAACCAAATTTCTTTTCCTCTCACAATTTCACAGATAGAAGATTGTTTGTATAGATCTTAGCAAACTCATCATATTTTTTTCTTTATTGATAACTTTCACCTTTTACCTTAAAGGAAGCACTTTATGATATCTTTTTATCATATTTTAAGTACCAGCATCACTACTCTTTCACTTTAGAAACATTATTAAGGAAAATAAGGGTTATTTGATCACAAGCACAGGAGTACTGTGAAAATCTGATTACTGACATGGCTACTATGTGACTAATAGGTAATTATACAGTATGCATATGTTAGACAAAAGGATGATTCATTTTCATGTTGAGTGGATCAGAATGGTGTGAGATTTTTATTACACTCCTCAGAACCAAGTGTAAATTAAAAATATATTTTGTTTATTTCTGGAATTTTCTACTTAATATTTGTAGACCACAGTTGACCACAGGTAACAAAGTACAGAAAGTAAAATGATGAGAAAGAGTGGACTGCTGTATATTTAAAGTAATTATATTTTCATCAGTATTAAGCTTGTAACTATTAAAGAAGTCATAAAGTGGGAATTAAGCTAAAATTTGAACAGTGGGTAGGGTTTTGATGATAACAGTGAGAGGAAAAACAAACCAGTTGATAAAAGATGTTTTCCTATTTTGTCCCAATAATCTGCTTGGCCAAGATCTGTTTTGTACCAGGTCAGCCTGTTCTGTCATACACAGTTGATTTATATTACTCAATTTGTAGGACAATTGCCTCCTGTGTTTAGTTCCATTATGTTTTTAGAAACTGACATCTGGTCCCCCACCTACCTGCCTCATACATTTCAGCTATTCCCATGGAGGCTCTTTGCTAGGACTGTACATCAGATACCACCAAGGAGGCACCATGTGTGTACCGGCATTTATGATAATCCAGATCTATATTTCCTTCAGGATACTGATGGAATCATCTGCCCCTTATCAGAAAGAAACTGTATTCTGTGTATTAAAGAGAAACAGTGAGGTTGTTAGAGTGAATTTAGGCCTATAGATAGAATATACAGGAAAAAATGAAAAGACAGATTGACAGGAAATATTTATGAATGTAAGTGAATTTATATACTGACAACAGTAATATTTTGTTAGGTTAGTAATGGAAAAATACAAAGAAAGTGAAAACATCAGATATACAGCCCTGAAATATTAAATTTTTAATATTTAATATTTAAGTATCTATACAGATACTAGTTTTCCCTGAAAGCAGCATCTTTAAATATATATAATGATTGGACTTGCCAAATTTTGAATAAATATAAAAGGAAGCAGCATTGTTTTGATGGACATACATGAAAGCATTCAGATGCTAAGAGGAACAGCTCTCTCTATTATAATCTCTGTTTCGAAACTAGCATAATCATCACTGCATAGTAAATGAAGGTAGAAACAATTTCATTTAAACCAAAACCAACGTTGTACACTGATTATCTTTTTCTTTAATATTTTATACATTCATGTTATAAGTAATAATGGTGCTAATAAAAGGTTTGCTTTCTGGGCTTTTTCTATAATAATAATTAATAAAATGTTTTAGAATTTACTACGTACTAGGGATGTGCACACCTTCTGTACATTATCTTACCTGATCATCACCAGAACCATATAAGATGCAGCATCATTTCCATTTTTGAAATAAGTGAATCAGGATTTCATGAAGTTAAATAAATTTTGCAAAGACCTACTGCAGCATGTAGGAATACCAGAATTAATGCAACCAATATCATGATTATTCTGAGTTTAAGAAAGTTCCACAGTCCTAACATTGTACTCCACTGAGGAAATGACGCATTTCTCCAGAACTCTGACATCCAAACTAAAAACAAAAATACATTATAGATGTAATGCTACATACTCAAAACTTAAAGTGAAAGAAAAATGTTCCTCAATTCAAAAATAAAAAGAATAAAACTTATCTACAACCTACTAGGTAACCTAAACATATCTAAAAATGAATCTAATAAAAAGAAATGAACAATTTACAACAGAAAAAGAGAATCAGATAGTATAAATTGAAACTGGTATGTCAAAGCTACCCAACATGGTTCACACTGACCATTGGATGGAACCATTCTAGTATTTTAATCACATTTATCCCAGTAAAGAGGGATCAGGAAATAAAGTTTCTATAGGAAAAAATACATGAAAACCATTCAACTAATTCCAGCTTTCACATTACATGTTGAGTTTTGTCTCCTGACAATAATTGGACTCCTTCTATAATGTATTAAATAAAGAAAGCACTCCTTGTTCATTGTTGAAGTAGTGCACTGTGCTTGAAGGTAACATTGTAAACAAGGCAGCAATCAGGCTTTATACATTTATCTCTTTTGGATTAAATTGTTTTGAACTAGTCCCCATATAATTGGTGACATTGGAGTACTTGACCAAATTGAGCTTCTGATCTGCAGAGCTGCGGAGCACACTTTGGAATTATTTTTCCTTGATATCATGACTCACAAAGCCACAAGTTAAACTAACTGATTAAGGCTGATCATGATGATAATTATAATTTTGAAAAGAATCAGATGTACCACGACATCTGTAACATTTCTTCTTGTGTCAAAGCTGTATAAAACAGACAAAATTACAAACAGCATTTGAATTTTTGTAAAAAAGAATTGAGTCACATTCTTTAGCATTTCAACAATCCATTAAAGCAACACAACTTCATGATGCTCTACTTCAAGAGTTGACCTCCTGTATCTAATGAATATGAAACTTAATTTTAAATGACTGTAATAGAATGTTATAGCTTTAGAGCTACTTATTTTGTTCACCATTGTTCATATTTGTAGTGGCAAGCTTACTGTTTTGTATTCCCCAGAAGGGTTATTCTCTATTTTAACCATTTTGTTGTTCTGTTGTCTTCCTTTAAATGTTTTCAGAGAGCTACAAATGCTACATCATTCTCTTCAAATTGTGTTTTAATTTGACATGAAAATTAGGATGCAGTCATAATGTTTCCCACCATTGTCTCTTTAGCTGTTTTAAAGTAGGGCAAATAATGATTTATACTGATCCACTTAGTATCAACACAGACTGTATTAGAAATGATCCTGTTGATGTCATGATAAATCCATGCAAAAATTTTTTTGTGTCTCTCCATTTTTCAATTTAACAATTCCCACAGTCAATCTTTCTTTAATTAACAAATACAGACCTGCAATTTATAAAATTATTTCAAAAATGTTGGGTTTTATCCAGGTGTGATGGTGCACACCTGTAATTCTAGCACTTGAGAGGCTAAGGCAGGAAGATCACCATGAGTTTAGGGCCAGACTGGGTTACATAGTGCATTCCAGGCCAGCCTGAACTACATAGCAATATTCTGTACCAAAAAAAAAAAAAAAATCAAGAGTTTTTTCAACTTCTACTATTATTCCAGTGCTCTCCCCTGCTGTATTCAAAAGAAGGCAAAACAACATCACTCCACTTATCCGATCACCCTCTTAGGTTCTCACTCAAACCTCAATTTTCTGAATTCTAGAAATAACAACCCCTAATATACCATAAGGGGTTTTGCTGATGTCACAAAATACTTTCAACTCTAAGATCACAGCTTTTTCAATACTTTACTGAACTTCTCTATTACATTTGTTACTGATAACCACTTCCTCTTTCCTGGAATTCTTCACTCCTTACCTCAAGAACATCAAACTCCCTCAGTTGATGTAGAGTATCTCCAGCTATCGTTTTCTATTCTATTGTAAGCTCCTGTTTTTGTATTTGCTTAATAAATACTGACATTCACCAAAGTTCAGGTTGCTTCTCTTCTCAATTTATATCTGTGCCCAGGTGATAAAATGTATGCTTAAATTTTCAAATATTGCCTATATGCTGATAACTCATATCTCTTATCTATATCTCTCATTTAGGCTTCAGGCACATATTAAAAATATGTGCTGAATTCACCTAAATACTTCAAAAAATTAATGTCACAAACTGAACTCATCACTAAATCTATGTCGCATCATCTCCTCTTCATGCAGTTAGTTGTTATCTATTGCCATAATCTACTCAGTCACCCCAACTAGAAATTTCAAAGACAACTATAAAACTTCTCTTACTTTTCCTAGCTTAATATTATTTTGGTCATCTATTGCTTTACATTCACACCACTGCATCTCAAAAACACATCATCATTTGTTTTTACTAGTGCAGTAGCGGCATGACTCTTCTAACTTCTTCTATGCCCCTTCAAACTTGTTAACCAGAAAGCTTCCATATCAATCTACTTAATTTTTTGCACATAAGTGCAGTGCTTAAAAATCATTCAATGTCTTCATTCCTTACACAGTAATGTCTAAATTCTTCAATATATTACTTAAACTTCTCGTGATTTTCCTTGTTGGCATGCCCAATCACTTTTTATTGATTCTCCTATCAAGTGCTCCATTGAAGCAATGCTGTTTGTAGTCCCTCACATATGCCTAATTATTTCTAAGGTGCTTGACTTTCTTTGCACTGGTTTCTCTGCCTAGTTCCCAAAATTCTTCCCCTGGTAAATTTTAATCATACTTTAATATCAGTATAGGTGACACCTTACTTCAAGCCCACTCCCAGACATAGCCATGTAGGGCTTTTTCCTACTGTTCTATAATTTGTTCTATGTAGTCTTGGTGTTTTCAGCATCATGCACAGTACTTTTACATAATGCATTTCTGTATAATGGAAGAATGTGAAGTATAAATCTCTAATTATTTTAAAAAGGAGTTTTAATGAGCAGTTCTACACAATTATTGTTTCTCCCATAATATTTAACCATCAGTTCCCATCTTCAAGATTAAAGAAGCACATTCTTTATAGTCTACTCTTAAATACCTTGATCTTCAAACATCATGACTACTTGTGACTGAAATTTAGATTTTCTCTATTTCAAACATAATTTCTAGATATGTATGAAATTTTTTGACATTATGTACAAGAGGAATAGCATATTTTTATGCCACATGTGCCATTGTTAAGCTCATTCTTTTCTTTTTTTTTTTGAAATGTATTTATTGCTATTTGCACTTGTTTGTATTACATTGCAATTAAATTCAGCATGGGGAGATAGTGTAGGTACACGACATTTCTCATTTCCTTTTTTGTAACCCCAAGCTTCTGCCTCCTACACCCTCTTATATTTAATATATATATTTTAGTGTGCGATGATCACATTCCTCATAGAGGCTTGGTGCATGTACACAGCACTTCACAATTGTCCCTTTTTAATTAATCTCTTTTCCCCTCCCTTTCTCCCCATCCCTTAATCTTTCTTTTCCTGTCCCATATGTCAGGTATCCATCTCTCTATTTCCTACACTCTGCTCTGCACTTTGCACTTTATTTATCTATTGGGGTTCTAAAAACATGTGATATTTAATCCTTTGTGTCTGATTTACTTCAATTAACATTGTGTTCTCAAGATGCATCTGTTTTCCCAAAAATGACTCAAGTTTATCCATCTTTATGGCAGAGTAGTACTCCATTATGTATACATTCCACATTTTCTTTTTCTTTTTTTTATTTTAAAGAGTATATAACAGAATAAAGCCAATTCAAACGAACCAGTGTAAGAGATACAGAACTTCAAAACATGAAATCAACAGTAGGTACCACAATGCCTTTTGATGTCTTCAAAACAGCAGCAGATAACTTTGGACATAGTACAAATCAAACAGAACAGAATAGAAAAGAAACAATAAAAACAAAACAGTGAATGTGATAAAGGATTTCAAACCAAGCCAATAGTAAACCCAAAAATGCTACCATAATGTATCTTGCTATCCTTGAAATAGCTTCTCCTGCCATGGGATTTAACATAATCAAACAAAACAAAAAAGTATAAAACCAAACACAACAAAACAATGGAAACAGTATAGAACCTCAAAACAAGATCATAGGGAATCAACAATGGCTGCAACCCTCAGAAGGAGATCCCCCGTAGATGACACATTGCTTAGCAATATCCTCTGAACCTATGATCAGACCACTGGCCCTAGACCTGCAATGCTAGTGAAACATCAAAGCACCACAGGCATCCAATTGCATTTCACCTCAATAGCTATCATCACAGTCTCTATTTCTCCAGATAAACCTGTTGCTTACAAGGCGTGAGGGGGGTGGCGGGGAGTGGTACTTCTTGTTTCGCAGCCCACGTACCAGAAGAGGCTGGAATCTGACTGTTCCTAGTCCGGCCGCAGCCTGTGCATGGCGCTGGTTCCCAGACTGGGCTTGTTTGCTGCTACAACCATTGTTCTCTCTAACTCCCATCTGCGAATGGCCAATTCCACATTTTCTTTATTCATTCATCCATTGGTGGACATTTAGGCTGTTTTCAATACTTAACTATCATGAATTTTGCATCTATAAACATGAGCATGAATGTATTGTTATAATATGCTGTCTTTAATTATTTCAGGAAGATACCTAGTAGGGGAATAGCTGTGTCAAATGCAATTTCCATTTTTAGTTTTTTGAGGAATCACCATACCAATTTCTATAGTGGGTGTACCAGTTTACACTCCTATAAACAATGAAAAAGGTTTCCTCCTACACTGCAGCCACTCCAGCATTTGCTATTATTTTATTTCTTGAATATAACCATTCTTTTTTAAGTGAAACAAAATCTCAGTTTTGTTTCAATTTGCATTTCTCTAATGGTCAGTGAAGTTGACCATTTTTTATGTGTTTATTGGCCATTTGTACTGCTTCATCTGAAAAATGTCTATCCATTTCAGACACCACTATTTATTGGTAGTGTCTAAATTTGGAGGGGCTATTTCTTTTTAGTTCTTTATATATGACAGATATTAGTCATTTGTCTGACAAGTACCTGGGAAACTTTTTTTCCCATTTCCTGGGTTGTCTCTTCACTCTGGTGATGGTTTCCTTTGCTTTGTGGAAGCTTTCTAACTTGATGGAATTTTATTTGCTGATTGTTGGTATTATTTCTTGAGCAACTGGTTTTTTGTTCAGAAAGTCTTTGCCTTAACGTATGTTTTCAGTAGTTTTATCTACTTGACTTCCAGTATATTAGATGTTTCTGTCTTATTATCTAGATCTTTCTTCCATTTTTATTTTTGTTAAGTGTGTGGTGAGAGATATGAGGCATGTGGATAGCCAATTTTCCCAGCACAATTTGTTGGAGAGACTCTGTTTCCTGCAACAAAACTATACAGCTCCTTTCAAAGATAAGGTAGTTGAGTGTGCTTGGACTTGTTTCTGCATCCTCTGTCCTGCTCCAGTAGTCCACCATTTGTGCTTTGTATTGTTTATGCCAATACTTTGCTGTTTTTATCACTATACCTTTGTAATATAACTGTGATTCCTCCTGCCTTTCCCTTGTTGCTCAGAATTGTTTTAGCTAGTCTGGGTCTACTCTAGTTCCATATGAATATTAAGAATATCAATCTATCTATCTATTTCTGTGAAAAATGTTATTGGTATTTGGATTGGGATGGCATGAAAACTGTGTAACAGTTTTGGAAGTAGAGGTATTTTGACTGTATTGCTTCTGCCTGTCCAGAAACAGGGGATATCTTTCTATTTTCTGATATTTTTCATCTCTTTTTTTCAGAGTACTGTAGATTTTATTGTAGAGATCTTTCATTTCCTTGATTATGTTGCCATCTAAGTATTTCAGTTTATTCAGTGGTACCATAAAACGTATTGTTTCTCTAATCTCTCTTTCAGTGAATTTATTATTGCTGTACAGAAATTATTGATTTTTATGTTTTGACTTTGTACCCCACTATTCTACTGAATTTGTTTATTAATTCTAGACTTCTTTAGATCAATCTTTTGGGGTCTTCTATGTGAAGGATCATTTTATCTGAAAATAATGATATTTTCACTCCTTCCTTTCTACAAAATATCTCTTTTATTTATTTCTCTTGATGGATGGCTCTGGCTAATGTTTTGAGAAACATGTTGAAACAAGAGTGCTCATAGTAGATATTCTTGAGTTCCTGATTTTAGAAGCAAAGTTTTCAGTTGCCTCCATTTAATATGCTGTTGTCTGTTGCTTTGTAATGTATCTCTTTTACCAAATTGAGATAAAGCACTTCTTTACCTGTTTTCTTCAGAATATTTTTTAAAATCACAAATGGATTTTAGGCTTTTTCAAATGCTTTTTCTGTGTCTATTGAGATCATCATATGATTTTTGTCCTTGCTTCAGTTCAAGTGGTGTACTGCATTTATTGATGTCTGTATGTTGAATCATCTCTGCATCCCTGGGATAAAGCCTATTTGGCAAAAGTGTATAGTGTTTTTGATGATTTACTGCATCCTGTTTGCCAGTATCTTGATGAAGATTTTTAAAACTGCATTTATTAAAGAGATTGCCCTATACTCTCCTTTCTTGTTGGGTTCATTTCTGGTGTTGGATTCAGGATAATTCTTTGTTCCAAGAATGAATTTGGGAGCCCTGCTTTCCTTTTGATTTCATTAAGGAGTCTGAAGGATACTTTTTTTCTGGGTTCCTTCTGTGCAAAATATTTTCCATCCTTTGATTTTTAATTTTTGAATTTCTTTTTTAAATTAAATGTGATTTTACTATACTGCATCCATTGAGTTTTCTTTCTTGATGAATTCTGACAATCTGTGTGTTTTGAATGGAGAGTTGAGATCACTCACACTGAGAGTTATTACTGAAAAATATTAATTTATTCTTGTCACTCTGTTGCTTTCTTGTGCTGAATTCCTTATACAGTGATACCTTATTTTACAGATGCTTTTGTGAACAATTTGTTTTGCAGATAGAACTTTTTGACAACGTTTTGCAAACTCTGGATGAGGTGATGAACAGAACTGCAGCCATCTTTCCTTCATGAACATGAACCTGCCCATCATTTCCAGAATCATGGAATGAATGAAGTTCATGAACAGAGGTGGCACTGTACTTTCTCTATTGTTTAACTGGTGACCCTGCCATGTGCATTCATTCTTTTTGAGTTATTGGCAGTGTTGACTTCATTATCTCTCTCTAGGTTATTCTTGAGAAGTTTTTGTAGTGCTCATTTGGTGAGTACGAACTTATTGAGGTGCTCCTTGTCATGGAAATACTTTGTCTTTTCACTAATTTTGAATGAAAGTTTTACAGTTTACATAAGTCAAAGTTGGAAGTTTCTAACACTAATTCTTGAAACACTTCACTCCAAGCCCCCCTAGCCTTTAAAGTTTGAGTTGAGAAGTCTTCTGTAATTCAGTGAGTTTACCTTTATATGTAATTTGTTGTTTACCTCTAACAACTTTCAATTTTTCTCCCTGGGATGTATTTCATACACTTTGAGAATTATGTGCCATGGAGAGGTTCTTTCTTTGGTCATGGCTACCAGGAGTTTTAAATGCTTCACTTATCATATGTTTATTTCTTCCCCCATATTTGAAAACTTTTGTGCAATTATTTCTGTGAATAGGTTCTTTACATCATTTGTTGTGGCTTTTGATTTTTCTGTTATTCCTATTATTCTTAGATTAATCTCCTTAATGTCATATAGCAGCTGCTGGATCCATTTTTTATGCTCTTTCATTGCCTTTAAAATGTCTTAGAATAGTCAAGTAAGTAGTCGTTGAGTGGTCTTTGAAGGTATTATCTTCTATTTCTGAAATTCTGACCTCACATTGATCACTTTTAATGCCCATATTTTAATACAATTTTTAATCTCCTGTATTTTTGATTGAAGCCATTTCAGGGGCTTTAAATCTTTGCCAAACTTATGATTTGTGTTTTGTATCATTTTGTTTAGTTCATCTAGCTTTTTAGTACTGTCTTCTGAAAGTTTCTGTATTATTTTGGTTGCTACTTTCATTATTGTTTAATTATATTTTCTGTCATCCCACTAAATACCCAGTTGATCTGTATGCTAACCTCCTCCACTATCCATTTGGGTAATTATGGTTTATGGCTTATGCTTTTCTTCCCTTTAATGCCCACTCGATTGACTTTGGGGGAATTGGTAGCTTTGGAAAGTATTTTGTTGCCTTGTCTTCTCATACTTCAACCTTTAACCATCCAACATAAAGCAAATCAACTGCAATAGTATCATTTAAGTCAATTTGGGTATTACCATATCATGTGAACCAATTATATACCACCCTTTACCTTAGAGAAGAAATCTGCAATTATTGCATAAACATCAAGACAACCCAGGTATTGATACACAGCTAGCATGCACTAAATATGTTAAGCATAGTTCCTGTAATGATAGTAAAGATTTTAATTTTTATTTATATAAAGACTGATAATGCTTTACAGTTATACTATTGAAGATATGGGGAATCTGGGGAAGGAGCATGCAAGAAGAAAAATTTGAATCCTTAAACTCTGTGACATGAGTAGGAGGAGAAAAAGTGGAGCAAAGAATTCTAATGGGTGTAGAATGATGTTTATATAATTAGGCAGTCAGAAAAAACTGATGAAAAATACTTGAAGAAACAGGGGGAAAGAAGTTATATGATGAATAAAAATACCAAAGAAAAAGTTAAAGTGAAAAAAATTAAGACGGAGAAGAGGAAGAAGAAAAAGTAAAGAAAGGGAAAAATAAAAAAGTAGGAAAAAGACATATGACAAAAAGAGGTGAGGACAAAGGACAAGGGAGAATTCTTGAACCCTCTAAGAACTACTGAAGAAGAAAAAGAGAAAAAGGAAGACAAAAAAGGAAACACACACTCATAAAAGAAAAAAAGAAGTAATAAAAAAAGGAAAAAAATAATTTCTCTATTATTTTGAATGCATGGTTTTCTTCCAGAATCTACAATTTTGGAGGCAGTGTCCAAGTCAAGACGTGTTTCCTCCTCACACTGACAGATAAGGAAGGCAGCCAGACCCCAGATCCATGCTGGATGTAGGCATCAGCACACAGTATAACAATGACACTAGTACCCAGACGTTCAAATCACATGCTAGTAAGACTGACTGTCTTCTTGCTGTGGGAGTTGGGTTTGTGTCCTTTAGTTCAAAGCCCTCTGAGAGTTTTTTCCCAGTCTGCTATCTGGCAGCTGTTTCTCATGGCTGTCCTTCTTGCAGTTACTTTGGCAATGTAGCACTGTGAGCTGTGGAGGGGAGCCAAGTGGTTACACCAGTTCCTGGGCTCAAACACCGAGACCATTCCTTGAATGGTGTCCCAGTAAGTGCTGGTTCCAGGTACTTGAAGATGCTTGTATTTGAGATACATACCACTCATTGTCTGTAGAAGAGCACACTGAGAGTGGAGTCCCATGCTTTCCTTACAGATCACAGCTACAACTGGTCTGGTCTATTCCACTGTGGCATTACTCCACGAGAAGGGTTTATTTTCACTTTGACTCACCAGCAAAGGTAAACTGCACCTGAGTGTTTTGGGGAGACTATGGTCAGATTCCTCCTGACACCTGGGGAGCTACTTAGCTCTTTATTTCTTCTCCAGGTTACTTTTTTCCAGAGTCTGGATAGCAAATCTTGGAGTGTTTGATTTTTGCTCACTCACCACTCCACCATTGTTTTACTAACTATGTTCATTATTTTCCTGATTTTTAGCCACAGTAACACATTAAGTAGATATTATTAGGACAATCACAAACTCAACAAACATTTAATAACTTTTATTATGTGCTAAGAGCTAATAATATAGTACAAAAATAAAAACAACCAGACTTGCTGCGCACAGCATCCAGCTCTACCGGGTCCCGCAACTCAGCGTGATCCACCAGAGGAACACCCGGTCAGCCTCGCAGGACACAGAGATACTTAGCCCAGTCCAGCCCAGGACCCCAGAGCTGCTCATCAGGGACTGACCAGCATAGCTGCAGGGCCTTGGAGAGGTTGGGCTACCCCCACCAGAGCACAGAGCACATGCGGGCTCCATATTTCAATGGAGCAGCCTGTGTGCCACATCCTAGATCTTGAAGGCCCCACCCAGCCAGGCGCAAGACCCTGGCACTGTAGACCTGGGACTCGCCCAGGCTTGCCCGGCACAGCAGAAGCCATGAACTTCTTGCAGCCAGACTTAGGGTCCAGGTGGCGCCACACTCCAGGGTACACTCTGCCTAGCTCCCTGGGACCGGGAGACCTTGGCTCCCACCCGGTAAGGTGGAGGTTCCACCCACATGCCCCGGGAGGCCGCCCTCACTACCTGCACAAAGGATCCAGCTCTACCAGGTCCCGCGGGGCAGCGCAACCCACCAGGAGAATGCCTGGTCAGCCTGGCAGGACACAGAGCCACATAGGCTCTAGAAGAAAATGACAAAACAAAAGACCAAGAGGCAGTCTCAGTCCCCCAACCCACTGAGAACAAATTGAAAAGACACTGAAATAGAAGACAGTGGGAGTCACACAACTGAACTTTCTGAAATAATAGAAAATGCAGTAAAGAAACAGCTCGATGAAGCTATAGAGAAATTCAAGCTAAAACATGAAATAAGAATCATCACCAAAGAAATGTTGTGTGTATCTAAAGAAGAACAAGATTAAAAAGATAGAAGAACTTAAGAAAATGATCGAAACTTTGAATGAACAATATAAGACACAAACAGAATGCATGAAACAGATGCAAAGGGAAATGCAGGAAATGAAAAATTCCATGGAAACTTTGAAAAACTGCTTGAATGAAGCTGAAGATAGAATCTCAGATCTTGAAAACAGCATGGGAGATCATGGCCATGAAAGAAAAGATCTCTTAAAAATAGTAAGGAACCAAGAAACAACAATTCAACAGCTGCAAGACAATGCCAAGAGAAAGAACGTAAGATTAATAGGCATCAATGAAAAAGCAGGGGTCAATACTTACGAACTAAAAGACCATTCACAGAAATAATAGCAGAAAACTTTCCAAACATGGGAAGAGAATCTGAAATACAGGTAACTGAGGCATACAGAACCCCAATTAACCATAACCAAAATAATCTTCACCCAGACATATAATAATAAGGGTATCAGAAAGAGAGCACAAGAACAAAATACAAAAAGATGTCACAGAAAAGAAACAGATCACTTATGAAGGAAAGCCTATCAGAATCATGGCAGACTTCTCAACACAAACGTTTAAGTTAAGAAGAGCTTGGCAAGAAGTATTTCAAATTCTGAAAGAAAACAACTTTCAACCCAGATTGATGTACCCTGTAAAACTATCCTTAAAAATTGATGGAGAAATAAGATATTTCCATGACAAACAAAAACTGAAGAAATTTATGGCCACCAGAGCAACACTAAAAAGTGTACTGAAAGACACTCTAGAAACAGACAAAGAGAGCCACAATCTTAAGAATAACAACAAAAGGAAACCACTAAGCAGGACAAGAGTTAAACAGAAAATGTAGAAAACCAACAACAGAAAGACATTATGACAGGGATGAGCCAGTGCATATCAGTTATATCAATCAATATAAATGGTCTCAACTCACCAATAAAAAGGAGCAGACTAGCAGAGTGGGTTAACAAACAAAATCCAACAATATGCTGTGTACAAGAAACACATTTAACTCAAAAGGAAACTCACAGACTAAAAATCAAAGGCTGGAAAACAATACTCCATGCAACAGGAACCCAGAAAAAAGTAGGGGTAGCTACAATGTTTGCAGACAATGCAAACTTCAAACCGAGAATGATCAAAAGAGATAAAGAAGGTCACTACATACTTGTTAGGGGAAAACTTCAAGAGGAAGAGATTACAATCATAAATATATATGCACCAAATATGGGAGCACCCGACTATGTAAGACAATTCGTAATAGACATGAAAAACCAAATAAACAATAATACAGTTATAACAGGGGAATTCAATACCTCATTGTCACAGAGAGACAGATCAACCAAACAAAAAATCAGCAAAGAAATAACAGAACTGAATCAAACTTGTGAACAAATGGACCTAGAAGATGTGTACCGAGTATTCCACCCATCAACATCAGAATACAGATTCTTCTCAGCTGCACATGGGTCATTCCCTAAAATAGATCATATACTGGTTCACAAAACATGTGTAAGTAAATGCAAAGGAACTGAAATAATTCCAGGCATATTATCTGACCATAGTGCAGTAAAACTGGAAATGAATGACAAAATATCCTACAATAAGCCCATAAAAACATGGAAATTAAATAATACTCTGCTAAATAACCAATGGGTCACAGAAGAAGTTAAAGACGAAATTAAAAAATATCTACAATTGAATGAAAATGCAAATACAAATTACTGGAACCTGTGGGATACAATGAAAGCAGTCCTCAGAGGGAAATTTATAGCACTAAAATCTCATATAAGAAAAATGGAAAGAAAACACATAAACAACCTAATGCTGCACCTCACACTTCTAGAAAAAGAAGAGCAAGTCAAGTACAAAGCACAAAGAAAGGAGGAAATTGTTAAGATTAGAGCAGAAATTAATGCAATTGAAACTAAGAAAACAATACAAAGAATTAAGGATTCGAAGAGTTGGTTCTTTGAAAGAGTAAATAAAATTGATAAAACCCTAGCCAACCTTATCAAGAAGAGGAAAGAAAAAACTCAGATCCATGCAATAAGAAATGAAAAGGATGAAATCACTACAGACCCAGTGGAAATACAGAAGATAATCAACACCTACTTCGAAAACCTTTACTCACATAGATTGGATAACACAGAAGAAATGGACAGATTCCTAGAAACCTATGAATTACCAAAGCCGAGTCAAGAAGATGTAAAGCTGCTGAATAACCCAATCTCAGTTAATGAAATTGAAAATGTGATTAGGACCACACCAACAAAGAAAAGCCCAGGCCCTGATGGATTCACTGCTGAATTCTACAAGAAATTCAGGGAAGACTCAATGCCAACACTCCTCAAACTCTTCAATGAAATTGAAAGGGAAGCAAGTCTCCCTAACTCATTCCTGGAAACAAGTATTACTCTAATACCAAAACCAGAGAAAGACCCAACCAAAAAAGAAAATTACAGGCCAATCTCCCTAACGAGGATAGATGCAAAAATCCTCAATAAAATACTGGCAAGTAGAATACAGCAAGTTATCAGAAAGATTATACACCATGATCAAGTGGGATTCATCCCAGGAATGCAGGGATGGTTCAACATGCAGAAATCAATAAATGTAATATACCATATCAACAGAGCTAAGGACAAGAACCACATGATCATCTCAATAGATGCAGTAAAAGCTTTTGACAGAATCCAACACCCATTCATGATCAAAACCCTACAGAAAATTGGAATAGATGGTCTCTACCTCAACCTGATAAAAGCCATATATCATAAACCAACAGCCAACATCTTACTAAATGGAGAAAAAATGAAAACTTTCAACCTAAAATCAGGAACAAGACAAGGATGTCCATTATCACCACTCCTATTCAATGTAGTTCTGGAAATATTAGCCAGAGCAATTAGACAAGAGAAAGAAATAGAGGGAATAAGGATAGGAAAGGAAGAAGTGAAATTATCATTATCTGCAGACAATATGATACTCTACATAGAAGACCCCCAAAAATCCGTTAGAAGACTTCTAGAATAACCAAATTTAGTAATATAGCTGGATACAAGGTGAACACTCAAAAATCAATAGCATTCCTGTACACAAACAACGAAGTCACTGAGAGAGAAACAAGGGAAACTACGCCCTTCACTATAACATCCAAAAAAATGAAATACTTGGGAATCAATCCAACAAAGGAAGTAAAAGATCTATACAGTGAAAATTATATTACTCTAAAGAAGGAAATCGAAGAAGATTTCAGAAAATGGAAAGATATTCCCTGTTCATGGATAGGAAGAACAAACGTCGTGAAAATGGCCATTCTCCCAAAATTATTATACAGATTTAATGCAATCCCAATCAAAATACCACTTGCCTACCTCACAGAGCTAGAGAAAGCATTCCTGAAATTCATCTGGAACCAGAAAAGACCCAGAATAGCAAAGGAAATTCTGGCCCACAAAGGTAAGGCAGGAGGCATCACAATCCCCAACCTGAAACTATACTACAAAGCTACTGTGATAAAAACAGCATGGTACTGGAATCAAAACAGACCAGAAGATCAATGGAATAGATTAGAAGATACATCCACAACTACAAACACTCTTAGCTGCCTCATCTTTGACAAAGGGGCCAAACATGTACACTGGAAGAAAGATAGCCTCTTTAACAAATGGTGCTGGAAAAATTGGCTTTCTATATGTTGTAAACTAAAACTAGATCCATGCCTATCACCATGCACTAAAATAAAGTCAAAATGGATCAAAGATCTGAATATAAAAATAGAGACTCTAAACTTACTAGAAGCCTGAGTAGGTAAAAAACTTGATGACATAGGAGTAGGCAGAGAGTTAATGAACAAAAATCAAATTGCATGGGAAACACTTCCCAGAATCAACAACTGGGATCTCATTTTACTAAAAAGTTTTTGCATATCCAAGGAGTGAAAAGAAAACCCACGAACTGGGAAAATATCTTAGCCAATTGTCCATCAGACAAATGAGTTCTGTCTAAAACATATAAAGAATTAAAAGAAATCAGGCCCCCAAAATTCAAGGACCCAATCCAAACACGGGCATCTGAGATGAATACACACTTCTCAGAGAAAGAAATACAAACGGCAAATAAATATATGAAAAATGTTCAACATCAGTGGTCATTCAGGAAATGCAAATTAAAACACTGAGATTCCATCTCACTCCAGAAAGAATGGCCAAGATGAAAAAATCAAGCAACAACAAATGCTGGAGGGGCTGTGGGGAAAAAGGAACTCTTCTCCACTGCTGGTGGAAGTGTAGACTAGTGCAACCACTGTGGAAGTCAGTGTGGAAATTCCTCAAGAAGCTAGGATTAGAGATCCCATTCAACCCAGCTGTCCCACTTCTGGGCATTTTCCCAGAAGAATTGAAAACATCATACCACAGTGATATTTGTGCACCCATGTTTATAGCAACCCAGTTTGTAATAGACAGATCTTGGAAACAACCCAAGTGCCCATCAATCAAGGAATGGATAAAAAAGATGTGGTATTTTTATACAATGGAGTACCACTCAGCTGTCAAGAAAGATTGCACTGAGACTTTTATAAGTAAATAGACACGACTTGAGACCATACTCATAAGTGAGATAAATCAAACCCACATGTGTAAATACCGCATTGTCTTCCTAGTGTAAGAAACTGAAAAAGTATATATGATCCAAAATCTACAATAAATAATATATAAAGGTAGAAAAATGCTCAAAGACCAAAAGTAATTAGGAAGGGAAAAGGGGGAAAGAGGGAAGAGAAAAGGAAAAAGAGATAAATCTGTATATATGTATATGTAAGATAACTAAAACAAACATACTGCTGAATATATTAGTTATTGACAAAGAATGGATAATAGTCATATGATTAGATCAATTAGATCAATTTTAGATGTCTATATCTGTAAATGTATACAACCATTTTGAAGGTAATGATACGCAATATTGCAACCATTGTCAAGTTTCTATCATCCTGTTTTGTAAACCTGTAACGTTAGTGTTGTGCATTTGCGCTAGTCGTTTGTTTGTCTCTTTTACTTTTTGTCTTTCTTATATGTGTCTTTTTTTCCTCTTAAATAAAAAAAAGAAAGGCTAAAATCAAATAATGCAAAGAGCAAAATACAGGACAGATGATAGGAAGTGGTACATATTTGAAGTGGTACATATTTGAAGACAGGAAGTGAATTTGGGAAAGCGATGGGTCATAGAGTAGGAGAGGAGGAGTGTAAAAATGGTCAAACGACATTTGTGTATGTATCCATTCCTCAAAATAAATGTAATTGTTATTTATCAGAAACATACATAAGTAAATATAAATTAAAATATCTCCCTTGAATGTAACAAATCTTGTGTTTCTTGGTGAAAATCTTATCTCAAAAGGTGATAAAAATGCAGAAAAATATGAACAAAATGGATCTTAGCCAGAAAGTTACAGTTCATATTGGGAAACAGAGTGATATTTGCAGCACTGATAAATTCTAACTTCTATGGATATGTACTATGTGACCTTTTAATTCTACAGGAATAATTCCTAAAATTGACTAATCATAAAGATCACCTGTGTCCCACACGAACAATATAGATTACCAGATTTTCTTCTTTGGAAACTACTTTTGGGAAGTGTACTGACAGAAAGGAATCTTTATTTTTACCAACTCTCCCTTTAAGTATGACTTAACTGACCTGAGGAGCACTGGTTTTTATTGCTTTCCTCATAGCCCATAGTACATGTGAAAATAGATTATAAATTTCCTGAAATAATAGGTATTCAATAAATGTTTTCTCCCCTTTGCCTTTCTTCCTGGGTTTTATGGCTTTTTCATGTACTTATAATATCGAAGGAAGCTTGCATGTCTCACTTCTAAATCTGAGCTATCTGTGTGAAAGGAGAATCATGACAGTACATGTTATTATACTCATTTTCCCCGATTTTGTCATGTTATCCTGACCCATTGCTCACCCAGATGACACATTATCTATGGTGTCAAACATACCTTTTAGCTGAACTTTGTTTAGAAACCTGGTTTTAGTTCTTTCATCAGTATTATTTTGCATTTATTGATTTTTCCATTTAAGGAGATTTCATATATCAATATTTTTCCTAGAATGAAATTTGTTATGTTTGGGGAGAACAGTTCAGTATTACTATGACAGCATTGTAGTCAGTAGAATCATAGAACTAATTAGAGCAGAGGTAAAAGCGAAGGAAACAAAGTCAATTCTCAATGTAGTGCTCTTCCCACCACACTACACTGCCTCTCAGGCTGTGTTATAGAAAAAAATTCAAATGCTTAGTTCAGAAAATATTTTTTAAAAAGCAAACATTTAAAAAATTTACCTACTACACATTCTAGAACATCTTTATTCTTCTAAACCCATAAGCTATTTTACTCAAAATGAATGATATTTGGAATAAATATCAACCTAATCTGTGAATTATCAAACAGAATTAACAGAATTGTTATTCGCTTACGGTTTTTTGCCCTTCAACATACCAAAACTAGATATGTCAGGATATATTGTAAGGTGAAAAACCATTGTAACATACATTTATTTCTGTGGTCCTGAATTTCTCAGAAATGATGTCAACAGAAAAAAAAAAGCTTCCAGTAACACTGATTTTAAATATGGTACAGCACCTGATATGACTCAACAGAAGTTGATGAACTAATCACAAGTTAACTTTGCACTTGTATTTTCCTTTATAGTGTTAGTCTTCCATCCAAAGTAGACAGGTTTCTAAGTAGCAGAAGTGATGTTGTAATTTTCTTGTTTTCTACCCAGCTCCTAGTAAATTGTCATTAAATGCATGAAATCAGGTTCTGAAAGAATCACAAGGCACCACAGGTCCTCTTAGTGGCATTTAATTTGCTCAGGCCTTTCCTAAAATCAAGTGAATGAGTAAGCTACAGATCCTGTAAACTGACAACCCTCATGCCGAATCAAGCTTTCATATAATGATCATTAAGTAACTGAATTTTTAAACAAAATTGCATAAATAGTACTACATGTACACTCTCTGATACTTGCTAACGTTTGTTGTATTTTTCATAATGCAGATATTAATTTCATTCTCCTCATAAAATCTGGAGATAAAGACTTTATACCACACATCATTCTGATAATCAAGAAACTTTACTTTGATAGTCAGCCTCAACTTTTCCAGTTTCATTTTTCTCTTATTTTCCCTTTTCAGTGGTTAGAATCTAAAAAATTTTACATTATGAACTTTATACTGGAAGACAGTGATCAAGCCACCCATTAGTCATCCATTCTGAAAGAGAAATAAGTTTAATATGTTTCACTTATTTTCACAAATTTTCTGCATCTTTCTTTCTATATCCTTCTCTCCACTCTCACACACTCCAAATCTTACCTCTACCAGTAATTTGAACCAAACAGAAGCAGAAGCATCTTTATTCCCCTACCTGAAACCCTTCCCTGATTCTTTGACTATAGCATATGATCAAATCTCACACAAGGCCCTAACACATAACTTCTACCCAATTCTTTCAATTTAACTCTTGCTACTTCCTATCTTAGATTTCATGTCCCAGCAAATCTTTACTTGTGTTTTAATACTGTTCACCTATGCATCTTTCCTAAAGAGGCCTTCATTGCTTGGAATATCCATATCACTTTTTTATTCACCCTTTAACATTCCAAGTTTCCATTGTTACTTCCAATCTCAAATGATTTCCATATCAAGGTGTGCATACCTGATGGGGTACACAAGATGATGCATTTGGATGCAGAAAATATTAGAGCTTTTATGCATATACAATCCTGTCTTATCTTTATAATATTGAGATTTTGGCAGTATAAAATATCAGGTTCTCTCCTTTGGAAACTATGACTCGGGAAATGGTCTGAGAAATCCACTTAAAATACTGAATGGGAGTATTTATCAAATAGACACATACACAGCTAAACTAACACACAAACATACTACAAATTAAATAGATTAAATGCATTTGCAATGAAATATTCAGTCTCTTTCCACTTTTCAAGATTTCTCCTAATGATAGTATCCACTCCCTGACATCAATTAGCAATGCAGAGAAATATAACCCCCATAGTTATATTTTTTGTCTGAAATATTTTAAATTCTTCACATTTTAAATTCCTTTCAGCTAATCAATATTTTCATCTAAATGTTCTGGAATCTGCTCAACATCAACCTAAGTTTAAACCAATTGTTTGTACCTCCTGATTTCTCCTATTTATTTTTTTAACCTGATTTTCCTACTTTTGTTGAATACCCAATTATCTAACCTAGAAACCACAAAACATTTTTTGACTCTTCCTACACACCTATCAAACATTTTCCTAGTCTATAATTCTACAAGCAGGTCTTTATTAGAAGCCCTCAACTTATAAACACTAGGCTGATACAAGTCTCCTAACTGGTGTCTATAACTTTGGTCCAATTTTCCTATTGCAATTCCTTCCATCTGCTAGCACAACATCCTTTTAAATACAAATGAGATCATGGCACTTACCACCAACTTCATGGCCTAGGATGCATAAAAGATCACTGCTAAAAACAGGGACGTGGCTAGCTCTCCACGATCATCTTATAGTCCTCTCACTTTATGTAGACAATTACTTTCTTCCAAGCATACCATGGACTTACTAATCAGTTCATTTACTCGTATCAAGTGTTTTCCTAAGAATATCTTCTTTAAGAGTCCTTGCATGGTTCTATGGCACCAACTTATCTTTCACTAATAATAAATCTTTCTAAGATTAGTTTAATTGTTCTTCCTATGTTGTTCCATAACTCTTTCTGCTCTGTTCTTTTAGGTGTGAAGTATGGTCATAAATTATATTGGAGTGAAGAAATGAGTTGCCTAAAGATCGTTTCTGAACAATCTCAACATTATTCATATATGACTAAAAGTCCAAAGCATAAACTTTATTTTTTGATTATAGTAAAGTTCTTAGAATAAGATAGAATGATGACTTCTTTGTTTTTGCATAACAATTTCTGGGGGCTTATAAACATCAGGTGACAATTTGTCTTAGTTTTTCATTGCTGAGATAAAATACCTCACATTCATTATAGCTCACACTTTGTAGAAATTTCAGTCTACAGTCAGCTGGCTCCAAATCACGGTGGCATGACAGAGAGGCATGACAGAAAAGAAATAGTCCATGGAAGAGCAGGTAGTGAAGCAGCAGCAGCAAGCCTCCCTTTGTCTTTTATTCCATCCAAACTATGAGCCTTTTGGGAGATACACCCACAACCAGGTTGGGCCTTCCATTGCTCACATCAGAACTACGCCAAACCAATTTAGCTATCACACACCGTTAATCCTAATATCACACATCCTAGTTCCAGCCATCCCGCAAAAGCCCTGTCTATAAGCCCATGAGACTGTAAAGGAACATCTAGATACAAGCCATAATGGCACTGAAATCAAACAGACTCACTTCCATTTTACTGTTGAGGCAACTAAAGCTTGGTTCACATACATGGCTAAGTTGTATAGTAATACAGACTTGCAAATATAATCAACATATTCTGTCTCTCTTTACAGTGTGTTGTTCCCCAGTACACTAGAAGTTCTTATCCTTTTGAGTGCTATGAACCACTTTGACAACATGGCGAAGCTTTTAAACCTCTTCTCAAAATAATACTTTTAAATAAATAAAAGGCATAAAGGAACTATAGTAAAATAATTTTTTCAAAGAATTTGAAAACTGTGGTATAGTAAAATATGTAATCATAAAACCATTATTTAGATAGTGCTATAGGCACATTTATTATCCACTCTAAGTTTGAAGTAACAAAGAGCATAAATGATATTTTGAGATAGCTACAAGAAACATGATTTCTATTTATAAAAATGTCATGGGCACTGATAATTCAGCTCATATGAATTTGTTTTCATTCCTAAAATCTTAAATTGATAATTGAAAGAAATGCTACATTTTAGTAAGCATAGTAGAGATATATGGAATAATTTCCTCATAAAATTTATGGACTCCATATACAAAAATCTAAATATGTGATAAAAACTGTATGGATGTAACACACACAACACACACACACACAACACACACACACACACACACACAAAGAAGCATATAGGTACAAAACTGGGAATACCTAAATAGGAGCAGCAGTTTGCACAAAAGCAAATATTTTGGCTATTATATTTTATTATAATCTCTGGGATACTATTGCTAGAGGAAATTAGTAAAAGATACACAGACTTCTCTGGATCTTACAAATTCCAGTGCATCTATAACTCTCATATTTAAAAATTTGACATAAAAATGCACACTCCATGTGAAGAACTCCTACATCGACAAAATCTTGAAACAATATTTCCCAGAATTCCAGAAGGTGTGTTCCAAGGCACATTAATGGTCCTGAAAAGTCAAGCAATTAAAAAGTCTCTAATTTAGACTTGTCCAACAGTGTTTGCACTCACCAAAGCACTTATTTTATGGAGTACTTTTTAGTATCTGAAAAGTTTTAAATTCCACAGAATCCATTCTGAAAGTGCTGACTTTTTCCATCTCAGGATCATGTTAGCTCTTGTCACAACATCCATTAAAAGCACTGAACAGCACGTGAGTTAGGATATTTCAGCAGATTATTTCCACTCTTCATTCATCTTAGTTTTTAAACTACATAGTTTGGGAAACTACTTGTATGGAAGGAAGAATAAGGCAACCAGGTAAAAGAGCTCTGTGCATGTACTGTGACACTTTCACACTAGTTATTTTCCTTTGCAATTCAGTGTGTTGTACTGAGTTGAAAATTAATTTTAATCTATCAATTTCAAAAGCAAATGAAAAATAAAAATGTTCTAAAAATAAAGAAATCAGTTTAAAGGAACATAGAAAAGGCTAAATAAAATATAGCCACCATATGTCCAGAGCTATCGCCACAATACACTCACATTTGAAGAGTTTAAAGTGTGCTCATTTATATGCTTAATGAAAATAAATTTAGATTGATTTGTTCAGCATGTCAATGTTTTAATCTTTCTATCCCAAATTTCTGATGGGGCATTACCTTGAGAAAGATTAACTTCACTCAGCTTGATACAGCACAGAGTGTTGAAAAGAACATTGAACTTTGAAACATGAAATTGGAATTCTAATCTTACCTCTGTCACTACATGTCCTTAAGCAAGTCTTTTTACTTCTTTTATCACCTTCTCCACTTATACACTATCCATGTTTTGTTGTTCACATTCATAATTGAAAGAAAAAATGGAAACATATTACAATATGAAATTTAAAAGACATGGAATTTAATAAAGACATTTAGACTACATCATCTTAAAGGAAACTTTTAGTTCTATACAGCTATTGCTATATTTGACCTAGCAAAATTTTCACTATGCTCAAATTAGACGTATAATTGTGAACATTTATCTAGTGCTTGTATTGCAATTTTTGTGTTTTAAATATATGAATTGCTTGAATCAATGCTAAAATGTATGAAGTAAATATTACTATTGTGTCTCTTTTATAGATTTAAAAAATTGAGACGTAGAGAAGCCAAGTAAGTTGACCAAGGTCACATAGGTAATGAGCGGAAAAGCAGGGATTGATCCTATACAGTTGTATCATCTATGAGAAAAAAAGAACATTTAGCACCACGTTCCTGAAACATTACTTTTGCATACACAGAACTTTAGCAAGTCTAAGCGACTGTTGCAAGCCTGCCAAGACTTGACTATTCAGATAAGTATCACCTAAAAAACAATGGGAACTGGGCAAACTAATGCTATTTGTAGAGAATCTTCCTTCACTCTCATACACCCAGTCAGTGCATTCTTGGAATGCTGGACATAAAATGGAACAAAGCAAGCTAATGATACTGCTGCTTGCGCAACCTAATCTACAAAACCCTTTTTCTAGGAACCAAGTGCAGAGCAGAGCATTGAAGAGAGGTTAACTACTATACTCTAGCTAGCCACCACTGGAAACTTTCAGTACTCCCTGGAGATTCCCTTGTTGGGTTCACCATCCCCAGACTTCTAACAATTTCCCTATTTGGATAAGAATGCAGCTCATGGTGGGCTCCTAAACAGTTTCGGCAAAAAAGATGAAGCAGGATAGGAGTTGACCTTCTCCAAAAGACCAACCTTCTTTTTCAAGAGTTGGAACTTGGAGTAACCTCTGCGTAGGGAAAGAAGGCTACAGACTGTGTTACGTTATTTAACCAGTGATTCAATCAATCATGCCTAAATAATGAAACTCCAGTAGTTTGGATACTGAGGCTCAGGAGTTCTTCTCTGGTTAACAGTATTCTATGGAAATTGCTATAAATTGATATGCCCTGACTCATTGGAAAAGAACACTAGAATCTTCAGATTTGGAACTCTCCTAGACTTCACCATACGCAACCCCTTTCTCAGCTTTTCTTGATTTGTACCATTTTTGCTGCTATAAAGTTGTGATCTTATGAAGAGCAGTTTTATAAGTATGATGATACACTGCAGTGAATTACTGAAACTGATGGAAGAAAGAAAAATCATAAATCCATTGGTTGGAAATGTGGACAGAATGAGATCCCCTAAACTTGCAGCTGGTCTAGGAAATGAGTTAAATTATTTGGAGTATGGTACCTTTAATCTGTGAAGGTTAGCCTAATTCCAGGTAGTCAGACTCAGAAATCATTGTAATAGTCCAATATGATTTGGCTTAGAGTATAACAACATAAATATTTAAAGGAAGTTGACCCCTGAAGATTTGCATAATGTACAGGAATTGTGCAATAGTTTTTTATATAATATAATTTCAAATACGTCAATTTCATTAATCATAATGATGTCAAATTCTAAAGTACTACTTGCATAGTCATTAAACAAAACTCATAGTTCATTAAATTATACACTTCAGTACACATGACTGAATTTTTTGGTGTAAACTAAAACTTTTATGATTTCTCTTTCTTTATGAAAAACGAAACCTTTCAATCAAGATATTTTCATCCTAGTAAATAAACTGATTATATCCATCAGCTTTATATCAGTATTAGACAGGTAATTTCAAAACAAACTTTAATTACTTTGAGTCTGAATCCAAACTTACATCTAAAATTTAATATTCCATCTCAATTCTTTAAACTCAACTCATAGTGACATAAACATGGTTAGGAAAAAATCTTAAGTATGCATAAATACTTAAGTGTATATAAGTATGCATATTATAATGTTGAGTTTTGAGTATCATTACAGTTTTATAACATGTTATTGAAATCTGTTATCAAAAAAAAGCCATTTGTTTGTTGACTGTAATGGATTTTCTGTATTTAACTTAAAGAAAACACAAACCATTAAATAAAAGAAGGCTAGAGTGAAATAAGGAATCTAATAATTATTTGGACTCACCCCCAACATTTAGAGACTAGGTCGATTTGTTTAGTGTTTCAGAAAGAAGCTAAGACTATCCAATCTGATTTTCTATTAAAGTGAAGGATTATTGAACATTGGTGCTTAGTTCACTTTCCAATCTTCATGACAAAGAGCAGTTTTAGATTTAGTACTTCATTCATCTTTTTCAACAAATGTTATTGATTACTCATTATGCACCCAGCACTATGTTGGGCACTAACAAAACAGATGTAAACACACACACACACACTTCCTGCCCTCAAGGGCTCTTATCTAATGGGAAAATCCACCAAGGAAACAGTCAAAGAAATATATCAAAGCAAATTCTGTAAAAGCAATAACCAAAAAGGTCTACTGGATCAGAGAAGATGGAGCATGTGACTGTCTGAGAGTGGCAGCAAAGGATTTACAAGGGAAAAGAAGATTTAGGTCAATGCTTCAAGCTGGAGTTTGGAAACAAGTCAGGACAAGGAATGGGACTTGAAGAAATAGAATAGAACCATAGCGAGAGTAGAGACTACCCTGGCTGGTTTACTGGAACTAAGGACATTCTTGGGACATAAAACCTGGAGCAAAATCCAAGAAAGTTACAAGGAAACTTAGGCAAGCTTGTCAGCTTTCAAGGAAATAATATTCCTTGATTAAGTTAGGAAGAGCATTCCTAAAATGATATAGGTACATCACACATACAATGTCTAAGTAGGGCCTGAGGATTTAGCTCAGTGGTTCAAGCACTTGGTTGGTAAGCTCAAGGCCATGAGTTCAATCCCTGGTACAAAAAAAAAAGTCTAAGTATTCTTTTAAAACATTTTTTTGTTTCAGGTACCTAGTGTGTATATTCATACATGACTTTTTTAAGTAAAAGTCAAATCAAGCAGTTTCTCATTCTTTATTTCAACATTTTCTTAACATTTTTGAGCAAATATCTGTTTATCAGAGAATATATGGGGATCTCATGACTCAAGTGAATACATCTTGTAAAAAAGAAAATTTTATGGGTGTCTTAGTCACTTTTTTATTGCTGATACACAAAGGAGGAGAGAATTATATTAGCCTTTAGTTTCAGAGATCACACTCCATGTATAGTTTATCTGTCTCCAAGGTAGAAACATCATGGTAGAACAGCCAAGAGGAGGAAAGCTGCTCACGTCATGACAGCCAGGAAACAGAGAAAGAAAAAGCCATGAAGGGAGATACACTCTTCCAAGTCGTTCCCTAATTGACCCAGGTTTAATTAGGACCCAGCTCCTAGCAGCACATTGAGCTATAAACACATCACTAGGCTAACTGACTGATAATATAGTGCCCTATGATCCAATCATCTTCCAAACACATGAGGCTTTGTGGGATATTCTATATCTGAACAATAGCCTTCCTCTCCCTGCCCCCAAAAGACTCATATTCAACCTTTTATGTAAAATTTTTGTCTATCTCTAAGAGTTAGCAAAGCCTTAACAGTTTAAACTTTGCTGGAATGTCCAAGTCCAAAGTCTCCTCCGAGACTAAAGGTAAACACTTATCTAATAGCCTGTAAAAATGAAAAGGAAAATTAAACTACATTAATACAATGGCACAAGGTAAACGTTCTCATTCAAAAGGGAAAAAAAATAATGTGATAGAAGGGAATGGGAACAAAGCAAGACCAGACACCAACAGGACAAATATTATACCCTGTAGTTCCATGTTCAGCACTGGGAAAGCTGTGAAGAGATGTGAAATCCAAATGGTTTGAGTGAGCATGCCCCAGTGGCAGCACTAGTTGCAGCCCTCAAGGCCTCTCTCTTGAGATGATTCAGCTCATTTTCTGTGGGGTTTCTCACCAGATGATGCTCATTTCTGGTATCTCCAACTTACTGAACTTCCAAATGAGCTTTCAGCTTCACTCAAACAGCTTCATACACTGCCCTTTCAAAGGCACACTGCATGACCTCAAAGGCTTTTTTCTGAAATCTGGATGGAAACGTCCACAACACATAACTCTTGCATTCTGCATGCCTGCAAAACTAACACCATGTAGGTTATTCCAGGTTTTTATGCCGACTTGAGCAATAGATTGGGCCCCTTGAATCATGACTGTAGAGGCCTCTGAGTTCCAAGATGGCTGAGCACTGTGGACTCAATACTGGGGAAGCAATTCTGGAGCAAGATTCTCTCAAGCTGTCTTTTCAAAGCGAAGTCTTTCAATTTTGCACCCTTGGACCTGTGAAAGATACTATCTTGATGATTCCTGAATTGCCTTCAAATCATCTTGACTATTGTCTTATTGAAAAATATGTGGCTTCTTTTTCAATAACCATGTTCTCCTTTACTCCAGTTTTTCAAGTGTTCCCTTTCCAACAAAACTAAACTTTTTAAATAGGCCTTTTTCACCTGTCTATCAGTGTAGATCTGGTAAAGTGCTGCCAGTAGTACTCATGCTACAACTGATCTTAAATTTGGTTTGCCTTGAAATTTCCTCTAACAGATTAATTGGTCCAATGCCCTTCATCTCATTTTTCAGAAAATTCTCATGTTCTGCCAAATCAAAACTTATGATACCTTGAGTTTAATTCCTAATGGAGAATTTGTTTCCAACAAAAATCTCCTGAACTTAGACTTTACCATCTGAATTTATTCCAGCATGCTGGTCTTTTGAGCAATGACCAGAGTATTCCATTATGATTAATTTAGAGCATTCTAAGGCTTTTCTAGATGACATTCCCAAAACTCCTGCGTGCCAGTTCCAAAGGCTTCTGAAAAACAAGGTCAGTTAGTTACAGCAGCAATTGTACTCCTGGTACCAGATTCCATTTTATTTACTTTTTCATTACTGGGACACAATACCCAATACCTGCAGCTTAAATGAGGAAAGCTTTATTTTTGGTTTACAATTTTAGTTACATCAGTCCATGCATAGTCAGCTTGCTCCAAGACAGAAAATTCATGGTTGAAGAGCCTGAGGGAGGACAAAAGCTAACATCATACTAAACAGAAAACAGAGAAGGGAGGATCTGAGACAAAAGATATACCCACCCAGTGATCTGCCTCTAACTACACCCCATCTCTTAATTGCATGTCAGCTATATAATCCCCATGATATAATCACCTTCTAAACACACGAGACTTTGGGGGACAAACTATAACAATGGGTTTCTTTGATTTATTTTTGTATCTGTCCTATAAAAACCTCCTTGGGTTTTGTTGGTAGAAATCCTGAACAACTTCTGGTTTGGAGTATTCCACTAATAAGATATTATTTGCTCAAGCAAACTATAAAATTTTGTGTGTTCACTTTACTTTTTAAAATGGGCATGACACTAGCAGAATAAACAGGGTCTATTCTCAAAATAGGCTCAACAATTGATTTAAAGTTCTGCTTTTACTATCATGAAATTCTTAATTTTGTCTTTGACTTCAAGCTTTTTAAGTGCAGTCCAATCAGACAAAGAAGTGTGTCACTGAGCAGAGGAGATATGTCTGGTGGAAAAATGAAATCACAAGCACAGATCTAGTAGCATGGTGAGCACTGAATAGGTAACTTAGATGCCTGAGACACATTGTTTGGTTTAGGACATGATAGAGCTCTGAAAACACTTATGAGAATGATTGTACCTACTACTTAGGCCCAGAGAGATATGGTGGTTGAAAAGGCAAAATAAAATGGAGATGGGATTAAACAATGATACAGACTTTGTGCAGGTGGGAAGGGAATCTGTGAAGGGATAGAGGGAGGAACAGAATTAAAGAGGTAGGAAAAATGATTAAGATGCAAAATGTATATGTATCAGTACCCCAAAATGAATGTTAATCATAAATTATCACAGAAATAGGAATGATAGTAAATAAAAAAATATGTAAAAGAATGTACTCCTCTCATTCCAAAATGTGTTGTATTTGTATTTTACATTTATGTGTCACAATCTCAAGTTTTTAATAAAATACATGTTTATGTTTTCCAAAAGGATTAATTCTCTACTCAGGAATCCTGTTCCCACAGCACTTGCACAAATATTAATTCTCTGAATCTGTACTACCAGAGTTCAGTGGTAATCTTTGTCGATGAATTACTACAAATTAAAAATATAAAAATGAACATTGCAATTAAGTATAACAACATACTATTAGAATTTTTTAAAGAGTTTAGAATTTTGGGATTTGAAAATTATTGCAATATTGCCAAGCAAATACATATAAACTAAGTCGTATAAATGAATAGTAAAGAATCCTACTGTTATTTGAAGTTTCATATTAATACAGTACTAACAGAGATGAAAATGTTTATTTTTCCTCACAATTGAAGATATAGCAGTAGAATATATAATTAGAATTAGATATAAATCATGAAACCAGTTTCAATCTCTTCTACAACCTTCACAGTTTACAGAAAATACCTGAGAAAATATTAAAATGCTATCATACAAATTACCATATATAAATAAAATATAAATGAATTCATCTATAAAAAAACTGATTTGCATGAAGATTTAATTTTTTTAGAAAAAATGTTCTGTAAGAAATATCAGCTACAGGTATACTAAAATTTATTTTTAGAACAAATTTATCAGAAATAATCTCAATATTATAATAGCCAGTATAATATACTTAAGAGTTACATTCTTAGAAAAACACTTCCAATTTAAAAATTATCAAAAATTAATTGCAATCTTGCATTTGTTATGTTCTACTACAGCACTTAAAATTATGCAGTTTGGTGAACCAACAAATGAGTCTATAGAAATGTGAGTCAGAAATATCTCATGGTAGATCAAGATAGCACATTAATATAATATGATCATTTATTATATTACATGAAATTATTATGCAACATAATATTTTCTTAGGAAATTTTAAGTTTATTTTTATTCACGTGTTAGTGTTACCCTTATTGTGTTTTATAAGTAGTAAAATATTTTCAAGAACAATGATTTCAATGAATTCCTTTAAACTATAATTCTCTCCAGCCTTTTTTAAGTTTTATTTTAAGATAGTTTCTTGTTAATTTGCTAAGTTGACTGAGCTGGGGTCGAAATTTCAATCCTCCTTGCTCAGTCTCCCAGAGTGCTGGGATTATAGGTATGTGCCTTCACACCTGACTTTTCTTGCTTTTCTAACAAGACTGCTGGTATTTTCATTCTGCAATGTAGGTACCCACACTTTTTTAAAGCATTACCATATAGTAGAGTAATGAAAAGGATCTCAGTCATTATAAGAATGAATCTGTTCTTTGAATAGATATAGAGTAAAGTAGATGAAGGTACAATATTGTACCTGTACATGCTCAGGATACTTTTCCTAGTTCCACTCCTTATACAAAAGAGTAAGCTTGTACTCAGACTAAGATTATGATAACCACTCTGCTGTCTTCACAGTACTGTCCCAGTGACTGGCCCAAGGTTAAACGTGTCAGCAAAACCATTGTAATTTCTCGAGACTTCGTAACTGAAAGTGGTGGGAAAGCGTCTTTCTTCCCTTGAGTTCCAAACTGTAAGGATCCCAAGAAACTACAAGGATAAAACTCTAGGTTGCCAGAGGTCATTTTCTTCACCAAGTAAGGGTACCTGAGATAAAGACACCAATGGAAAACAGAGGAGGGAGAAAGAATGGAAATGATACAGATTGACAGCTGCCCTTTTGTTGAATAGTTTATTTTTTCTTTATTTCTTGATATGTTTTAAATATACAGTACTCGAATTCCCATTGTAAGCTACTTGTATCTCTTGCAAACAATATCATCAAAACTATCATGCTAATGACCTGGCTAACAACAATTTTACATGTGTGAGCATTCCATAATTGTATATCATAGAAACTCTGGTTAGTCAACAAAATTAATTTATGATTATACATGATTGGTTATAAACTAATCTTTGTAGAGCATTTTATAAAGTACAAAATCCATATAGTACCTCATTTTATCTTCACACTAATTCTCTGAGTAAGGTAGGATAAGTATTACTACAAGTCTTCCTTGCATATGATGTCAAGCTTTATAAGGGAAAAATGTCTGTCTTCTTTGAATTTTAAAATTACTCAGAAGCCATGTGTAGTTTAGAAATAATAAAACCGAGGTTCAGAAGATATGATTAAATAAAAGTTACATAAAGTTTAAGTGCCTGATCAGCAACAGGTTTCCTTGGACATCAAGCATTTTCTCATTTGTGATAGGCCCTATATATGATACTCGAGATACAAAAGTAAGATTCTAGTACTTGCTTTCAAAGAGTTCTTATGCCAGGGCAATGGTTCATAATGAAATATCTTTCAGGTTTTTCTAAAATGTCCTCATTTCATCCTGTTGAAATCACTGGTCTGGTGATAGGTAAGGGTTAAAATTTTATATTGTTATTTTATATTTACAAAACTGTCTTGACATGCAGTGCTTATATATTTCTTCATAGTTTAGCTTTTTTTTCAATTGATAAAATTTATTGAATTAAACATGGATGGCAAATCTATGATGTTGAATGTGAGACTAGCATTGGACACCTCCTAGACAATTGATCCTTTATTAGTTGTATTTCAGAACTCTCCACCTTCTCTTTAAATAGTCTTTTTACTTCTAAATGGTATATTACAGTAGTTATCAGATTATGATCTCAAATCAGGTAGGACTGGATCAAATTCCAATTCTATCACTTGTGAGCTCCATTATTATTACAAAACTTCATAGTTACTTTTCAATTTATTTTCTTATCTGTACTATGGGGATAATAATAGTGTTTCTTTCTTGAGATTTGTTGTTAGGGCTAAATATGGCATTGCACTATAAATTACAGGGCCTGTATTTTACAATGTAGGTCATACTTTTTGTTGTTTGTTCTTAATTCCAAGTCAGAATAACTTTATAAGAAATAACATTAGGCATTATGGTCTGTAACTAGATGTACTCCCAAAATCTCATGCACTGATGCATGGGTTTTACAGAGACAGTTGGATCCAGAGTATGTGAAATTGGATTATGGGTGTTGAATAACTCAGTCAGTCTACCTATTGGATTCTGTATGTGGTTGAAAAGATTTTCTGAAGACAGAAAGCTCATCCTTGATGTGAGGAGCACCAATCAACAGACTTGTAACTTGAATGGAATAAAAGGGAAAGAAATGATTGCTGCCGCTGCTTCCTATTTCCTGCCTGCCATGCCGTAGACTGTTTCTCCTCTGCTATCACCTCTGCCACGCTGCCCTGCCTTAGAGGTGGCTGAGTAGGTACTGTAATCTCTAAAAATTGTGAGCTAAAATAAACATTTCTTCCTTTAACTTGTAGCTGTTGGGTATTCTTCTTTCAGCAATAAGAAAGTATTTAACTCAGCAGGTGATAAAATAATGAAAAAATCAGCACTGGGGAGGATTTCTGCAATTTTGAGGCCAGTCTACACTACATAATGAGTTCAAGGTCAGCCTGAATGACATAGTGAAACACTGTCTAAAAAAGGATGATAATAATCAAAAATTGTGACCTATAGTAAATAAAAGGCATAAGCAATACTATGACAGTTGACTTTCATAAGTAAATATACAAAGAAAAAGTCTATAGATATCTCATTTTTTTGTAGACCTTTTAATCTTAAAATCAGGCTTCATTACTTAGTTTATAATGAATACAGCATTTCATTATGCTGTTACTACTAAATATCTTTATTTACTTCCACTTTGACTTTACCAATGATACCTGAAACATACTATCTTCAAGCACCTAATTTATTTGAAGCACCATTAATTTATACATGGTTCATAGATTAAGAAATTTAAATTATATTACAAAGTCAGTTGTTAAAAATTCTAGAGATGAGTTTGACAAGACAGAGCCAATGGAAACCTCCTTTCTCCATATTTACTGTCTCTGGAGAGTAATACTACAAAAAATTCTTGGGGAAGCTAGCATTATTGAAGTCTGAATGTGAATTTAAAGTATTCAGTGGGTTAATTTAAATATGTTTTTAAAATTGTAGTAATTGCCTCAATTTTTTTCTATTTAAATTTCAAGAAATCTGAATAGCAAAGTAGCATGTACTGACTAAAATTCTAAATCGACAAAATCTGTTAATTTAGGAAATATACATCTGTGCAAAATGCAGCATCACCCCAAGACTTATTTATTTCAGTGTAGGAGGATCAATATGGTGATTGGTAATGATACAGTCAGGTGCTAACTTCAGCCCCTTAATATTTTTCTTTAGGGAAAAATAAAGAACTATCTTTAGACACTGTGATTTCAGAAATTCTTTATAAACACTATGAATAGTTGCTCAGGTCCACTCAATGTACTTAATGCCAACAACTATCATGGCTATTTTGGCTTGCTAAGTACTTCTTGTGTTTCATAATGTTTCTTTAATCTAATTCAGAGATCTGCAAACTACAGCCCATGGGCCAATCCAGCCTTAGTTTTTGTTAAATAAAGTGTTATTGGAAGACATTCACCCGTGCCAATTGTGTGTGTGTATGTGTGTGTGTGTGTGTGTGTGTGTGTGTGTATTGACTATTTCTTTGCCTTATGAAGGCAAAGCTGACTAGTTGTGACAGAGATAAGATGACTATTTATAGAAAAATAATGCTGTCTTCTGTTTTAAATCATTCAGAGCACTACATAATTTGTTGTCTTGAATCTCCCTTGCCCCAGTAGATGCTTCACTAAATTGGTTTTTTTTTTTCAGTCATGATAACATATTCTCTTTTCTCAGTGAAATTCAGTTATATTTAGTATAGATTATCAGACATACACATATATGGAATTGGAGAAAAGTTGTCATATCAGTGTTTAGATTACTGAATATGCAAGGCAAGATTTTAAAGTGTCTTCATAAGTAATCATCTGAAAACCAAACTATTTTCCCATTGAGTGATCCATCATCCTGAGAATAAAGATACTTACCCTGATGGGCAAAATCTTATCTTGAAAAAGGCAGCTAGTCAAACAGCTTATTGATTAGATAAATAACTTTCCACAATTACATTTTTCTAAGCAAGAATTTCCTGGAATAATAATATTAAGCATATACTTACAGGAAGATTTTTCTCACTTCTATTCCAAAAAACTTTAAAATAGTATCCATATGTCATAGCCACATTTACTCTGGCTGCCTACTACACCATTTGCCAGTCCCAGTTTCTATTCTATCAAGGGTACTAATGTGTTTCAAGAATTTACAAGTTGAAGCCTAAAACTATATCGAACACTTCTTTCAAAATGAATGTCAATATACAACTAGTCACCGATTTCTACCTGTATCACTTCGATGAAATCATGCTAAAAAAAGATAAGAGTGATCTAAGGAAGAAGAAACTGAGTATCAAGAGGCTATTCCTCAGGCTAAGGAAAAAGGGCACTTCCTGAACGAAAGTATAGCTATGTAGGTTAAATCAAAGTAATAGTTACTTAGCCTGAGCTTAAGGTTATGCAACTTCCAATACTGTAATGTGAGAAAAATGTTTAAATTATAAGATAAATAATGAAAAAGAGAAATTTGGAGATGACCAGCAAAGCTGAACATAAAATTTGCAATGCTGTTAAATGTTTTAATTAAATCTATAACCTAGAGGTCTGTACAAAGTCAATTTCAGTGTGCAATAAGGGATGAATAATGTTTAGGTTAATGACCAAAGGCCTAAAGTAGGAAAGAAGAATAACTACTGGTTGAATGCAAATGATGAGCACTTGTCATTTTTATAAAGCATGCAGGAGTAAAAACAAAGTATCATTCTTCTTTTCTAACTTGACCTCAGAGGACAGGCATCCTAGGCATCTAGGAATTATACACCTGTTATCTGATTGAGTTTCCTTAGGAACATCAATCCCATCTTTCTCACTGACCATTCCCAAAATTCTTGGTATAGATAGTTTGACAATTGGGAAATAGCTGATTCTGGTCCCCATGGGCAATGGATTCGTCACCATAACAAACAGGCGTGAACTACTTTGGCGGCTCTATGAATGTCAGGTTCCTTCTGATAAAAATGAGTAGCCTCTAGTAGTTAGAAAAAAAAGAGAGGCTACTTAATCTGAAAGCAAGAAAAAACTGAGAGATATCAGTGTTTTTTTGAGAGATACAGATAAAAATATCTCAGACCAAATTCTAACAAAGACACCCACTTATTTGTAACTAATTTATAGATAACAGGTAAAATAAATCTGCTTTTAAACTCTCAAGTCAACTCTGCAGGAAATACTCTGAAAAAAAAGTGCAATTACGTTATTCTGGCACAAACAGAAGAATTTAAAAGCCTTGTACTCCTACCAAGTTGTAAGATTTTCAATAAACTGGTAGTAGAGGGCCAAAGAGCTTCACACCTATAGCACTGAACATAGGATATTAACTTCTAGCCTTGCAGTTTTCCAACAACTCATTTATATAAAGAAAGTTTGACTTCAGGCTACTCTACAAAGAAGTAAGAATAAAATTGGAATGGTACTGGAGCAAAAACAGACAAGTGGATCAATGAAACAGAATAGAGGATGCAGAAACATTCCCAGACACATTCAGCTATTTGATCTTCCACAAAGGGGCCAAAAGCTTGTTATAGAAGGAAGACAGGCTGTTAAAAAAGTGGTACTGGGAAAACTGGATAACTGTTGACAGAAGATTGAAACTGGACCCATATCTGTCAACATGTACTAAAGTAAAATAAAAATGTATCAAAGATCTAAACATTAAAACAAAATAAGTAAGCACTTGAAGTGGTTAAGTATTGGAAAGGATTTTCTAAACAGAATTGCAGTTGCACAAAGAAGTAAAAGGAAGAATCACCAAATGGAGGCACATCAAGTTTAAATGCTTTGGAACAGAAAGAAGAATCAATTAGTAGAGTAAAGAGAAAACCTACAGAATGGTAAAAATTTTTGCTACCTATTCCTTAGAAGACTAGTATTTAGAATATACAAAGAGCTAAAAAACATTAGCCCTCTTAGAATTAAAGACCCAGGCAAGAAATATGCAAGGGAAATGAACAGACACTTCACAGAAGAAGAAGTACACATAGCCAACACACATATGAAAAAAATGTTTAATACCTCTGGGCATGAGATAGATGCAAATTAAAACAATGTGAAGATTCCATCTTTCTCCAGAAAAAAATAGCAGTCATCAAGAAATCAAAAAATAACAAAGTCTGGCATGATTGTGGTGAAAAGGAGCTTTCTTACATTGTTGGTGGAAATGTAAACTAGTGCAACCAATATGGAAGTCAGTATTGAGGTTTCTCAAAGAACTAAAACTAGAAATTCCATATGACCTAGGTACTCTCCTTCTAGGGATCTTTCCCAGAAACTTTAAGGCACTATATTACAGCCATATTTGCATACCAGTGTTTATAGCAGTAAAACTCACATTAGCTAAATTTTGGAAACAGGCTGTGTACCCATCGATAGATGATTGCATAAAGAAAATGAGATATCTATATATAATGGAATGCTACTCAGCCATAAAGAATGAAAAATTTGAGACATTTGTATGAAAATGTATGTACCTAAAAAATACACTGCTGAGTTAAATAAATGAGACACACAAGTTTCAATATTATATTGTATGTCTCATTTGAGAAAGCTAAAGCACAAACTAAGAGAAAAATAAATGAAGGACAGAATGAGACAAAGGGATGGGTCTCTTGCAGAGGGAAAGGGTCCAGGGAACCAAGGACTAGGGGTGGGGAAAAGGGATGGAGAAATAGTTAGACTTAAGTTACATATAGGATCCTAATATCCTCAATGAATATGGATACTATATGCCATAAACATGAACTAAGATTAATACTATCAGCAAGAATGACAAGGGGGAAAAGGGAATTAGAGGAGGATGAAGTGGGAGATCAGGGGATAAAAAAGAAACAAGTTGTATCATGTACACATATCCACACCCCAAGATGATTATAATCTGCTTGTACTGCAAACAAGCACTAATAAAAATTAATCTTCTTCTTAAAAAAATGAAATCTTACCTTCTTCCTCTATTCCTAACCAATTTAGACAATGCTATTTTTCCAATAAAAAATCATTATTACCATTTGTTGCACAAATTGATCAACCTTAATGTGTTGGTTTCATTTACAATGCTTTACCTGCTAATTATCTAGCCCCAAGTGCTGCTTCAGATAGACACACCACATACTAATTAGTTACCCTAGGATTTTTAATTAGAATTAATTTATTTCTCTTACTCACTACATGCTTTTACAGTCCTGACACATTTTAAAGTAAACTCCCACCCAGAAAATATAGCTCAGCAACTCCTGAAGTGCTATCACTAAAAGCCCTCCTCTTTCCCCATAACGTAGCCAGGAGAATGTAGGAGAGCTACCTCTCACAGCCAAGTATGATGAACTCAGGCTGATTGTCAGCTCTGCTCCTTAATGTTCCTTTTCCCAGCAGAATTCCAAATATAGCAGAGTTATTTTCTTCTCTAAATTCTCACAACATTTCTGGATGTCTTATAGGACATCCAAGGGTGGTATGTACTCTGTCTTGACCACTGTCCTATTTGAGGCTCACAGAACACTTTCAATGAATGAATGAATCAGTGAATGAAGATCTTAATGAATAAATTGAGTTGTCTCAGGCTATTACTAAGTCTCTCTGAGTCCCTGGGGTTTCTATATGTATAAAATAGGAATAATACCTACTTTGTATTACTAATTTGATATCCTTATCTCAAGTACACTTTACACGGTGCTACTCTATTATTTTTAAGAACTGTTTTCTGCGGGCCTATTCCTGACTGTGCTTAACATATTGTAGTATAATTATCTCTTTCTTTGCCAGATTTTTTCACTGGATTATTAATTTGTTAAAGTCTTACACTTGACATTTTAAAATGCATCCCCAGGCCGGTACTGTGATAAGCATGTAGCAAACCTCAAAAATGCTTACTTAATGAATAAATCTGCCTCAGTCATTGAAATAGTTAAAATGAACATGACCATAATTTCTCTCAAGTGCTTGAGTACCAAATTCAATATTATACTTATTTTCAAAGTTTGCCCACTGTGAAAGTTTCCATTCTATTATGAAATTGCATCATGTTAAAAGTTAGCTTTTCATAGGAAATTAACTCCTCAGAGTGAGTTAACTCAGCCAGTTGGCAATACGGATATGTGCACAATGGCAAATGAAATGAAAAGTTAAGTAATTGCTCTGTCAATTTAGTCAATATTGACAGCTACTCTGGAGCCCACATGCAGTTTACTTTTTACATAAATGTGCAGATAATTGTCTCCAATCTAAAAAGAAATAATGACCCTGCAGTTCTTACCCATATGACATAAGATTGGTTGCTGTGAAATGAAAAATTAGAGCACATACAGGGATATACTACAAAAGTACTAGTTCTTTACATGTGAAAAGAAGTCAGTTGTAAAGTCATTTTGCCTATAAGATGCTATGAGGCATGAACTTTAAAGAAAACACTACTGCCAACTCAATAGCTTTCAAGGGCACTGGGGATTTAGCTCAGTGGCTTAAGCACCTGTCTGGCAGGCAAGCACAAGGTTGTGAGTTTGATTCTTGGTACCAAAAAAATAAATGTCAATAGCTTGCAATAAAATTAAAACTTTACTTCCATGATAAACTCGTTCATAACAATTTTACATTAACATCCAAACTTAACCCTTAACTTTTCTTAGAAACATTTGTCTTGCTACTGAAAAGATAAAATACTAATACCATCATATTTTTAGTTATTCTGGAAAAATTCTTAAATAAGCAGAAATATTTTTGTTGGTTTGCTTTGTTTTGTCTTGTTTTGAGACAGTGTCTTATTCTGTAGTCCAGGCTGTTCTGGGACTCAGCGTATAGCCCAGGTTGGGCTTGAAATCACAATCCTCTTGCTTCAGCTATGAAGTGCTAGGATTGCAGACATGTACCAATAAGCCTGGCTTCTAGAGTCCTTTAAATTATTTACGTAGAATTTTATTTATTTATTATTGGTTGTTGGTACAATGTAGATACACATAATGATCATATTCATCATAGGGAATATGTACCTGTGTATAATATATCTCAATTCCTCTTTTTCCCCAATCCCCTCCTCTCCCTTCAACCCTTCTTCCCCTCCTTACTTACAAAAATTTGTTTCCATTTTATCCTTCTTTTTTCATTTTTTTCTTTCTTCTTCCTTTCTTCTCCTTTCTCCCCTCTATAGTTCACTTTCTTTTGAACAATTTCCTTTCATTTTAAAATATCTGTTATACACTTTGGTCCTTATTTAAAGGTTTGGCTTCTCACAGCAGAGAAACAATGCAATATTTACACACATGTGACCAATTTATTTCACTTAAGAGTATGGTGTCAAGATGCATTCATTTACATAGAAATGCCTCAAGTTTATCCTTCTTTATGACTGAGTAACACTCCATTGTATTAAAAAAAACACACATCTTTTTATCCATTTCTCAGTTGATGGGCATTTAGGTTGTTTCCAAGATTAGCTATTACAAACTGTGCTGATATAAACATGAGTGCACATATATCACTCTGGTATTATGTTTTTAATTCTTCTGGGAAAATACTCAGAATGGGAATAGCTGGATCAAATGGGACCTCTAGTCTGGTTTTCTGATGAATCTCCACACTGACTTACAATGTATCAGTTTTTTGAAAGATACAATTTGGAATAACACTCTAGTAAAAAAGAAAATCTGAATAAAACTATGTCTATTAAAATTGAAGCCATAATTAATAACTATCAAAAACAGATAATCAGGCCAGATGGATTTACTGGTGAATTCTAGCAGAAATAATACATCCTAACATATTTTATGAGGATAGCATTCATCCTAAAAGTAAAGACATTATAGTATAAACAAAGAAAACTACAGTCCCATATCTCTTATTAACATGATGTTAAAGTATCAACAAAATATTAGCAAGTAAAATTCAATAATGTATAAGATGTATTACACAATGATCAAGTGAGACTTAGCCCAAGTGTGTAAGGCTGGTTTGACATTTGAAAAGCAATTAATATAATTCACAACATCCAGAGACTGAAGATAAAAATCAAATTATCTTATCAATAGATGTAAAAAATCATTCGACAAATGCAACCTTAATGGATGATACAAAATTTTAACAAAATAGGTATAGAAAGAACTTCTTCAATGTAATAAAGGAAATCTACAAAATGTCTGTAGCTAACACCATATTTAATGAAAAAGTCAAAACTTTTCTGATAGGATCATAACAAAGCAAGAATGTCCTCTCCTACCATTGTTTTTCAATACCATGGTGAAAGTTCTAGTTAATGTAATAAACAGATATGAAAAGTATGCAGATTTTTGGGCAGTAAAAATATTTTTGTTCATGGATGAAGAAAACATGAATTGACAAAAAGTTTCCTAGAACTAGTAGTAATTATAGCAAATTTTCAAGACACAATGTGAGTATAAAAAGTCAATTTTCTGTATAACAGACATGTTGCAAGCAACAGTAGAGATGGAAAACAAAAGTATACATTAAAACCCTTTGTGCCAGCATTGTGATACACGCCTGGGAGGCTAAGACAAAAAGGATTGTAAGTCCAACCCAGCCTGGTCAGCTTACTGAAGTAGTGAGACCCTGTCCCAATAAGCAAAACAAAACAATATGACAAGCAAAACAAGATACATACACACGAACACACACAAAAAAACAGCTTGGTTGGAATGTTTACATTTCCCACAGTGTCTTCATTACTTTTCTTTCCTTTCTGAGACAAAATACCTGATGCCCAAAATTCAGGAAGGTAAGGTTTAATTCTTGAAGTTCTTGGGTTTCAATCCATACTCAGCTGGCTGCAAGGCAGGATGGCATAGGTGGGGGCAGCCATTCATGGTTGCCACAACAGCAAAGCTGGAACTGGCAAGAGAGAAAACGGGCCTTCTTTCCGCCCTTACACTGTATGCCGGCTCCAGCCCCAGGCAAGTATAGCACTCACACCACCAATCCCAGTGCCAGAAAACAAACTAATCACGAACGCCTTACTCAACTGCATCCATGATTATATGAAGCTTGAGGGGAGGCCGTCCAAACACAGCTATAACACACAGAAACTAAAATAACTTTATACTTAGTCACAAATATGTTCTAGATTTTTGTTTTGCTTGTCCACATACACGAATATTTTCTAAAACATGTCTTTGCAGCAGCAAGGCTATGCTGCCACTGTGCTTGGCTGTATTCACCTATAGCTTCTGGTCAGTTCTCTGGGTGTCTTCTCCTAAACTTTGTTTTCTGGCACTAATTAAAACTGCTTGCCACTGATATAGATATAGATAGATAGATAGATAGATAGATAGATAGATAGATAGATAGATAGAATGTTGTTGATGGAACCACAATAGCCATCCTGATTTTGTGGTTTGGCAAAGTATTTTTGTCTACCATCATAGCAGACATTCTTGAAGCAGGGAGACAGCAAGAGACTTAGAGAGAATGAACCACAAGTCCTCCAAGCAGGCATTCTTGGGCTTAGGTTCCATTTTCCAAACTTTGGATATCATTTTCCCAACCTAACAAGAAGCTTTCAAAAGTAATCCTTGATGTTGAACAAGCATCCATGCATGATGTAGGAGAAATATAACTCCCAACCAGTTAGATGTCAGATATGCCAAGTTCATGTCACCCAAACCAAAGAATGAACTCCAAGGAACAATGAAGATTAAGAGTAGGAAAGCTTTATTGAGAGATAGCTGCTGAAAGACAAAAGGGGCTTCAAAGTTGAGTTACCACCACGGAGGCCCTTTGTCAGGGGTAATTTATATAGCAAAGTCACAACGTACAGGGTCCACCAAAAGAAAAGAAAAACATATACACATTTCAGGGAAAGAATAATAGTGTGATGTTTTCTCAACGAATGTTGTTACTCTTGTATGAGAGAACCTAGGTGTTACATATCACAGAAAACCCACTGCTGGAAACCCTTAGAGAAGAAATTGAAAATGCATGTGCAGCAGTATCTATCTGACTTAGCTACCAATAATATCTATCCCTCTTAAGAGGTACCCATAACTGAAGTTGGGGAAGAATGAATGAAGTTTCAATCTAGCTGCTTTGAGCTGAGAAGGGTTGGTGTAGAGGAGACCACAGTCAGAGGCCTTTTCTAGAGGGCTAATCTCAAGGGTGTTGGATAGAAGTTATGTTTGAAAAGGGCTAATCTCAACGGTGTTGGATAGAAGTCATGTTGCAGTTTAACAGTTATGAACTCCTTTTAGAGGTCAAAGATCCAGGTTAAAGAAGTCTGGCACATTTGTTGTTGATTCCATCTGCATGATCACTTGGAATTTGACAGCCTTTCAGTAGAAATAAATAAATTTTCCAAGAGATTAAAGCACATATAAATGACACATGAACACTAACACGGAAAGGCAAATTGGGAAAAAAGAACACATCGAGACACTACCCTTAAAGATCTAGAACAGCTATTGTAACCATCAAGGTCCTAGACCTCTCTACAGATTGAGGTGTTCTATACATCTGATATTTCTTTGTTGTAAGTCTCTCCAACTGTAGCTGTATGATGGACAGTTCATTGGTTTTGAAGGAAAATTTTAGCTAATGGATTTAAAGACATTTGCTGAGCTTTTATAGCTTCCACTGTAGTTTTTTAACCTGATTGAACCATAACAGTGGTCAGCTGAAAACTGCCAGCAAGGGTCAGTGACCTGAGGCCCCTTTCTATATCTAGCCTTTATTACTGTTATTTTTCATATAACTTTAATTATTCTTTTCTTTTGGGTATTTAAGACCAATTTAAAGTGAGACCTGTGTTAATCAAAATTAACCTCCTATTTTCTATCAAGGTCAGTAAGGTCTGTTCTGGGGTTATTTTTTGAATCATGCACAGATCCTCTCAGGTCCTGTCAGTGCCATCCACCAGGATGTATGTCGGTCTTGCTTGACCATGTGACTTCTCATGGAAGCATAGGACTCTTTTTTCTCTCTAATGACCCTACTTTTTAGTCCACAGTACGTTAGTTGATGCTTGTTCTCTAGGGCCCAATAATCTCCCTGCTCAGGAGGTTGTGGGAAGTTCATTTCATGTTCCAGGTCCTTGTTGACCCTTGGAAGGCCAGGGGCAAATATTGGCTGTCCTCTTAGCCCAGTTATCTTCATAGATCTGGTCTCCAAACCTCGGTTATTGAATACTCAGGAGAAAGGTTATGTTGTATCAGCATTATAGTGGGAGCAGTAGATTTAATTTTATGATCTTATCTAGATATTTAGCATCGTGAAATAAATAATATGACCAATGAACTGCTATTTCTTTACCAATTATGGGTTGTTTTAGAAGTTGAATTCCTGCAGAATCTTAACAGACCACAATTACGAAGTTTTACAGAGAAAACTTGAGAACAAGGGAAGCATTTTAGTGTAACAATCATGATGATGTTACAATATTGAAATATCGCATTTTGCTATTATCTCTGAAGCACAGTTAACTGTTCATTTTAGTATAGAATGACTATTTGGTCAGATATCTCTATCTAATTACAAGATAGTAAATGGCATAAACTTTTACCTAATTTGTTATCTTTTAACCATTTTCTGTTGCTAAAATGACATTTAAGTAGAATGTACTTGTCTACAGATGTACTTTATTGGTTTTCAATGCTCAATCCTTAATTTTTAGTGACATTGCCTGGACTGCACAGCATTTTTGCACCTCTTAGTGTTGTAACATATATATAGCACATATATAACAATCATAAATCACAAGCATTGATAAAGCATCTGCATCATCTGGCTGGTTGTCTCATGCTAGATTCCAATGTACATTTCATCACAAATAGCTAGGAGTAAGGAAAAGTCAGATACTTGAGTCTAAAACGTTTACCACTGTAAACAACTTTATCTGGAAGTCACCACTGTGATATCTTCAGTTTCCTTCTTTAAAGGTCTATATACTTGGGAAACACAAACATATCATTTAATATACCATGAGTTTAGCAACAATTGCCATCAAGGCTATATAGAAGTGGTTACATATTTAAGTTTCTGCTCTTAAAACAAATTTAAGAATCCTTTTAACAAGTTTTCAAGAATTAACTGTATCGATAAGAATTTAGGACATCTTTATGGCTCTGGTAAATATAGGAAACTTTGTTAATGACTACAAATAGACATATTACCAAATATACAAATTTATCTCATTTATACAACAACAAAATGCCTGATTAGTCAAAGCCAATAGATGTAAATCAAGTTAGGTGTTGGGATCAAAATTTAAAGAGATGTCAAATTTTGATCATTTTATATGTTTAAGATCTAAGCATATACTATAAAATAGAGAGCACATATTAGTTACTTTATATGTACTAAGCTTACATACTCTTAACTCGATAAACTTAATTTAGATTCATAGCATAGCTTGTTTTTAGATGTATACATACAGATATGCCTAAATATATGGTATGTCATAAAATAATAATATTTATTTAACCAATCATGAGCTGATTGTTGAAGATATTCTATAAGTTTACATTCAAATACTCTTTTACTCTTAAGCCTCACTTGTTAGTAACTAAAAGCCTAATGATGGGAGCACAACAAACTTATTTTAGTAAAATATAGAATCTTTGCCTTTCAATCTAAGTTTGTAAGATTCAATAAAAGCATCTCAATAATTTAGAAAACCATATTATTTTTAGGTAGAGAACTTATCCTTCTAAATATACTCCAAAACAATGAATTTAGATGACTCATCATAACAGTTCATACGTTTTTTAAACTATATACATTGTCTTTGACAAAAAGACCTCTCAAATTATGGTACACAGACAGTAATAGACGTCACATCTATAAAACTTATTTTTAAATATTATCTTGGTTATCTAAAAACCTGGATAGGAATATGTTAACAATTTTAAAGGCATCTTTGCTGTTATCAAATGATTTAAATCAGTCTACTATTAAACTATATGAAACACAAGCATTTGAGATAATGTCTCAAATGTTTTTTATATATAAGTTAACATAAGTAAAACATTTGGAGGATAGTGTATATTTAAAAGTTAACTTGCAGAGAAATAGATATTAACCTAAATCACATGTAATCTTTATGTTATCAAGCTTTAAGGTTTATATTCCTATGTAAGCCTTGATCCTGTCAGTCTTTATCTGGTAATGTTGTAAATAAGTTCAGCTAACCTGAAAACCTATATAAATGATCTTTCCACAGAAATGTCAAAAAGAGTCAAAGAGAGATAAAGAAATTGCTGAGTTCAAATCAATAATTTTCTAAAGCAAAGTAACCGGTTATTAACACACATTGACTAGACAGACAGACATGTGCAAGACCATTTAAATCAGAATGCCATGTAAAACTACAATAACTCTTTTAGGTTTGCAACTATAAATAGACTAGTCACAATTTTCCTTATAGATCATTAATTAACAGAGATCTGTTTTAATGAGAATCAGAAGGAAAAAAATCCATTTTTTATCTGTGAAAGCAAAGACTGTTTCTAAGATAAAAACCTGGGTTGACAGTTTATTTTGATGGAATAACCAGTTATATAGACTTCTATGTTCACATGTAACTGTTCTTTCTAAAGAGATAGACAGATAAAGGTAATTTCAACTACTTTTTTCAGGAGATGCACATATCTTTCCTGATTAATAGTTGACAACTTAAACCAATTGAAGAGAATAGTTTGCATCCTTACAATATATAGGACAAGGGAGAGAAACTTTAGGCTGAGTACTGGTAGATGCATCAGACTGTGCTTTAAGGACCAGAGGAATCTGGTTTTGTGTCTTGCATCTATACTTTGAACACAAGTCCAGATTGTCTCTTAATGCAAAGGAAGTCTCAACATAAGGCATTTCTGATCATTCTACTTCTCTTATAATACAACTCTAGCTGTAAAACAGTGTAACAATCAAAACTTCCCTCTGCATTCTATTTTGCCTCCTGGGGATAGGCAGGGCATGCATGGGTACAGAAAAATATTAACCATCTCTTCCTCAAAGTATGAGGGTTAAACTTACTCCAGTGCTTGAGCATAGACTCCAAAAGAATTTGACATTGAATTTCCCATTTGCAAAACTACAAAGGGAAAACAAGGCATACCTTTTAATACCTCTTGGTATTTATATGCCCTCAGGGCATCCCTGAGGTTTCTCCAGAGCTGGTAGCTGCTATCTGGAGGATGACCAGAAGATAAGCAGACTAGACTAGCCACCTTTACTTATACACCTACTTCTAAATTTCACATTTCCAACACTAGAGTGTGTCTCCAAAAGCACATGCTGCAATCGATTCCCACTATAATAGCCATGTTTAAGAAGGGAAGCATTGCTAGTGAACAAATAAACCAATGATCAGGAGACTTGAATGACTGCTTTCTAACTTCATGAAAGAGAATGAAAGATAGAAAAAAAATCAAAGGGCAGATCGGAAGTGCTCCAACTATATTGTTTAAGGCTGGTAACTATGTGTGTTCTTTGAGGTAGCTCCCCTTGGTGTTACACAGGAATCCATTCCCTCACTGTATCTCAGGATGGTTATTTTTTCTTGCTTGTCCTGTTGTTTTCAGGACAAAACCTGTGCCAAGGCATTATGTTGGCCAAAACCCTCATGTGTTCCTTCCTGCATGAGCATGAAGTTCAGTCGCCTTCTAACCCGGGGATGGGGTCTTTGTAGTCTACAAACATATGAGAAATCTATTACTATTTATTGACAATTATAACAACTATACATAACAGAGAAGAACTGCCTAAACCTGTCTCCTAGCCTCAGACATAATCAAGAGCATGAGCTGCAAAGAAATTAGAAACTCAAAAAGCCATTCCGAAGAGCTGTTTAAAATAAGACAAGTCAAACCACCAAACAAAATAAGACAAGTCATAACCACCAAATGAGTCAAGAAAGAAATATAAGTAAATTCCTCAACCAGTTTAGAAACAAATCTAAATGCAGCATTTGAAAAAGGGAAATATAAATATCTCCAAAATAAATAAATAAATAAAAGAAAAACAAAACAAAGCAAACAAACAAGTCTCATCAAAGAAACCTACATAGAAAGACATCAAAATTGCCCATGCTCTCAATTTAAATCTATCATCATTTCAATAAAAAAAGAAAAGATGTAAGCAATGGACAAACTAAAGATGGCATTTTTGATTACCTAAACAAGTCATAATCTAGAATCCATTCAAAATATTTAGGGTGTCATGAAACAAAATTCCTACCTCATTCCAAAGATCATGCTGGGGCTTCCAAAATGATATATGAGAAATATAATTCCAAACCTGCTAGATGTCAGATATGCCTAGTTTGTGTCCCTCGAAATCAAAAAATAAATTCCAAGGAACAATATACATTAAGAGCAAGAAAGCTTTACTGAGTGATAACTTCTGAGAAACAGGAAGGGGTCCCAAAAGTGGGTTGCTGCTGAGGCCCTTTGTCAGAGGTAATTAATACAGCAAAGACATGATATGGGTACAACCTGAATCAAACTACAATCGACCTATAGGATTACAAGTATAGATGCTTTGCTAACGTTAATCCATTAGGGAAGCAGGGCATATAGGAAGCATATATGGCTGACATCATTAAACTTGTCTTATCTACGACTTTTAAAACGGGAATATTTTGGGAAGGGATGCAACCAGGTGTTCTGATTACCCACCTGGGTGTCTGATGAATATCTAGACTTAATGGTCTAGGTAGTAATAATTGCAGCATAGACTCAAATTCTACTATCTCATAGGGAAGCGTGCAAGTCCAGCCATAGTGGCTTATTTTGAGGCCTTGCTTTCTTCTCATGCACTTCAACCACAATTCTGATGTCTTTTATTTCTCAATGGCTTTCCTGAGAGCCCAAGTTCTCTCTGACTGTATATTAATTTCTATCTAACTTAGTTGCCTATAATATGGCAGAATAAGAAGATTTCTCAGAGCAACACTGGCCTATGAGGGTAGAGGAGTGTGGTGAGTGCCCCTAACAAAGAGAATCCTCAGACAAGACAGGCAGCCAAGGAATGGCCAAGCCAAAGGAGTCAGACAGATTCAGTAAAAGACATGGCAATAACCAAGAACAGGACATCTGAAGATTCAGTAAACAAAGGCCTCCACAGATTGGCTGTCTAAAGTTACAATCAATAGTGCTTGGAAGCATAGTACTGCATGTCCCAAGTTCCTATAAGCCCACTTTTACATCAAACTTTTCAGTTGGTAACCCCAAAGCTGTATTTCAATTTGGATTAGATATAGTCATTTTTTGCATAAAAACGCATAAACAAAAGAGTCCCTTTGGCAACCCTTTTTGGGCCCCCTCCCAAGTTCATTTACCTGGAGAATTTTTGCTTCCACTTTACAATACATGGTGCTTTTTGTTTTTGCTCTACAATACTTTTGCTCAGTCCTCTTTTGACTCTCTATCTTACAATTTTTTCTAGTTTACAAAAACCCACCACCCAGATGGCAACAATCCTCGCTGCTACTTTCTCCACTCCCACCATTGGTCACCAGAGCCACTGTAACCAATGAAATTTTCTTCATGACCAAGGTTCTCACTGCCACTGAAACCAGCTCCATGACCACCACCAAGACTTTTCAGAATCTTCTAAATATCTTTGGCTAGATGAAACACCAGTCACTTCTACTTGGTTAGAATTTTCCTCATTTCATAGTCTTTCCCATTCACAATGTGATATTTCTGGTCCTCAATCTCATTCACAAAGTCATGGTTGCCAAAATTTACAAAAGCAAAGCACCTCTTCTTTTCACTACCTCAATCAGTCATGATTTCTATCACTTTGACTTTTCTCTATGATTCAAAGTAATCTTATAAATAATATCATTTAACACCCTCTTTAGTTCCATAATTCTCACCATCCACCTCATGTGACAAACTTTGTGTTCATTGTTACTTTTCTCTCCTACGAGGTGGCCTTGTGATAAACCCAAAACCCCCAGAATGAATGGTGTTTGGAACGCTCAGTCCATTACCACCCAGTCCACAAATAACCCCATTGCTCAGAATGGCTCCACGGACTCTTATCAGTTGTTTCAAAGCTCAGCCCACTGATGAACAGCTTCTGCAGGTGTTCAGGCTCTTTGAGACTCTGACTTAGACATCACAGCAGTGGGAAGAGAGACTTCAAAGAGACTGTCTTACCAGTGTCCACGAGCAGAAAGCTGATAATAGATTTTAAGGTACAACATGGAAGGCACTATAGGTTAACATTAAAATAGTAACCTGGAGTCCATTAAAATTTAAAAGTTATGTTCTGTGAAAGACAATGTCAAGAATCAATGATCATGGATATGAAGCTTACTTCACAGTGTGCTGATATTTTTCTTTCTGGTAAATGCCAAAGAGTGGTATAATTGAATTAAAAGTAGCACCATTGTTAGATTTTGATGAAATGGATAAAGAAAATGTTGTATATATGTACAGTGGAGTGTTACTCAACTGAAAAGAAGAACAAAATTATGCCATTTGAAGGGAATAGGTGCAAGTGGAAATCATCATTTTAAGCAAACTAAGCCACATTAAAAAACATATTGCATACTTTCTTTCATATGCAGAAACAAAAAAAAAGGAGAGAGATGGCATGAAATTAGACAGGAAACTACTAGAGAAGAGAAAGGTAATGAGGTGATAACAGGGGTGAAAATGACCAAAATATGTCACTTTCATGCACAAATGCACCAAATAAAAACCCCTTATTCTGTGTAGCTGGTATTAATGAACAAAAATCACCAAAAATGTAACTCAAACATTCAGGTTCATACCTCTAATCCCAGCACTCTGGGAGGCTGATGCAGAAAAACGGCATGTTCCAGTGCTGTCTGGACATCACAGCAACTTGCCAAGACAATGTGTCTAACAAAATATTAAAAAGGGCTCGTTGAGTGAGAAGGTCCTGGGTTCAATCCCCAATGCTGCAAATAACTAACTAACGAAATAAATAAATAAAAAGAAAGAAGGAAAGAAAGAAAGAAAGAAAGAAAGAAAGAAAGAAAGAAAGGAAAAGAAAAGAAAAGAAAAGCATACTTTGAACTTAAATAATTAAGAGTGTCTGACTTATTTAAGAATGAATGCTGTAAAATTGGATGAAAAACTGTGATTAAAAATTTTATTCAAGTTTCTTATTTCACATACACTGTATGTGAAATATTTAAATATGGTGTGCTCTCAAGTCTCAGGATTCTCATTTTGATAAATAAGATAAATATACTGTATTCCAAAGCAATAGCTGAGAACTAAATGATATTACAGGTAGGGTCTAGAGCTTCACAAAAGTTGGTTAACGATTTTTATTATGTACAATTCTTACTGTTTTTTTATTATGATTATAATTGCTGTCATTATCATTACTACTGCTTTCTAGAAGAAAAATGAATTAACATCACATCTCTTCATAAAATATTTTCAAAAGACTTATTTGTTAAAGAATTTACCCAAAATATACAGACTTTTTAAATTGAACACAGAAAGTGAAAACCTAGATTTAAAGAGTGATTTAAAAATCTGAACCACTGCCTCAGCAAAAAGATATGCAGATGGCAAGTAAGTATATGAAAGAATTCAACATCATATGTTCTTAAGCAAATGCAAATAAAACAATGAGATATCACTATACATTGATTAAGAGGGTTGAAATATAAAACACTGACAACAGCAAATGCTGATGAAAATGTGGAGCAACAAGACTTTCATTCATTGGTAATTAGAATGCAAAATGGTAGCGCTAGTCTGTTACTTAGTAGCATGCATTTACATTTTCTTCATGTCCTTTTTTTTGGTAGTTTCTTACAAAACTAAAGAAATTTTTAATATGTGATCCAATAATCACACTCCTTGTTTTTAAACAAGTCAATTGAAAATTAATGAATTGAACTATACACTTTGGATAACAGTTATGTGTCAATGTAGGTTCACCAAATATAGTAATTGTAAAACTCTGGTGCAGGATGCTGATAGTTGAGGGCATTACGCATGTGCAGTGACAGGAGGCACCTTGGAATTCTTAACTAATGCTCAGTTTTCTATGAGCCTAAAACTACTCAAAAATTAAAATTACTAACTTTTTTAATGTAAGAAAATACAATGCTAATACATACTTGAATATTGTTCCCAGACTAATAATATGGCAATCTTAAGTAAAAATAAAAATATATTTCTTCAAGCAATGTAAAGTTCCTTAATGACCCACTGACCACTGAAAGAATTTCACTAATGTTGCAGTTTTCAGAGCATATGGAGTGTTTCTATTTTCCTTTAAAAGGCTGTGTATAATTACTACACAAGTCTGAGGCAAAAACACATCTGTAATGATTTGCGTTCAAAAATTAGAGAAGAATATCTGGGGGTAATTTCATATCAGTCATTTCATTGTACCATTTCATAAACTCAGGCTCTGGAAAAGGACTTATGTTCAAATCTGTGTTCTGCAAAGTAAATGCAAACAAACAGGGAAAATAACATGTAGTGCCTCTCTTACGGAATAATTTTAAGAATCAGATGGGAATTTATTATAGTTGATAACTATAAGAACATGAAAATAAAATGCATAATGTGTATCTTGTAGCAAGCATATAAAACTTAATTTATATTAATAATAGTGACAAAAATTTAAATTGTAAATATTATATAAACAAGGGAGAATTTGGTTTGCATAGATTTCTTATTATTTCTTTATGGCAAGAATTGTAGTACAGTTTTATGCAATATTACCCAATAAGGAACCTTGTCTTATAGTAAGCTTGTGGTTATGCATTACCTCAAAATCCACTTTGTAGCAAGCTATTCATTTGCATCTAACAATATTTCCTTGACGTACATGCACTTATCTATACATGTATTAAAGATTATCACAAAATTTAACACTGTAAAACAATAAAAATTTATTATTTCACAGTTGTCTTGAGAAATACAGAAACAGATTATTATAGTAGTTTTGACTCAAGATCTCTCATGAGGTTGAAGTTAAGCTGTCAGTAAAGGCTGTAGTCTGAAGACTTCACAGGGGGCTTAACGAATCATTTCTAACCTAATTCATGTAGATTTTGGCAAAGGGCTTTAATTGATCAAATTATAGACTGTACCATAGGCCTGCTCATGAAATGCTCCACAAAAGTGAGCGATCCAAAAACAAGGAGATCAGGTAAGCGCATGCTCAATAAGGAAGTCATGTTTACTTTTAATCATCACTTCTGCTATTTGCCGTTGTTTATGCAGGACAACACTTTGGGGAAAATACCATACAAAGGTGAGAGTACCAGGAGATGGGCATCACTGGGGATCATTTTGGCAGATGGTCTTAATGATTAGTGACTGTCAATTTACCTGCATTGGTCTCTAGGTTCTTTCATTACTTGTCCTCATTTTATCCTATTATTTTAATCATATTACAATAACGTCTAGACTACCATACATTTCTATTGCAACGAGTTCTTAATCATTATGCAAAATACAGCATGTGTCTCAAGTGTATGTGAGTGTATGCAACTTTCTTTCTTAAATAAGATCAAATGTATTATGAAAAGATCCCATGAAGATGTCACAAATTATTGTTGTGTTCTTATTCTTGGGTTAGCCAATAATTATTTAACATTTTAAAATGTTATTCTCATTATTAAATCATTGTAATGAGCAAGTGGAAGCTGACATCTAGCTTTCTATAATGAGATTCTGCTTATGGAGTCACAAATGAATCAACCAAATTAGGTTTAAAATGCCAATTTTGTGCCTGTGTGGAGTGTCAATATATATAGGTTTATGTAGCACAGCAATTGCCTCATTTAAATAGTCTTATTAAATTTTATTTTTACAATATCTTAGGGGCTTAACATAGTTTCTGGCATATAACAATAGCACATTTAAATAATGTTGCATTTAATCTAGGGGAAGATAACAAGGATACTCATATTTATCATGAAATAAAGAAGTATGTATTTTGTGCCTACTGAAGAGCAGAATGTCATATATTCAATAATTTTCAAGCATCTATATACAGCAGAACTTATTTAAGAGTGCTAGGTCCCTGACTCTGAGATTAGCTTTGACATGGTGGAGGAAAGATATCCAGTCTCTATTAGGGCCAGTATCTAGATGTCCTGCAAAGGCCTTATGTACTTATAGGTGGTGCTTTTCAGAGCTTGCAGGATCTAGGACATGTGATACTGGGATTGAGAATGTGCAGTACTAAATTAGCCCACTAACTGAGTCTAGCATAGTTCTAAGTGTGGATAATGGAAGCCCTACCCTGGGTGTGGGTGACATCAATCAGTAGGCTTGTAACCCAGATGGAATATAAAGAGAGAAAGGGAAGGCAGGCTGGCTGCTGTTGCTTGCTGCTGCTATCTTTTACCTGCTATGCCATGGACTATTTCTCCTCTAGAATGTCACTCTGCCATGCTTCTCTGCCTTGGAGTCAGCAGATTATGGATCCATTAAGCTAAAATAAACCTTTTCCTCCTTAACCTTGGGTATTGAGTATTTCATCTTGGAAACAAGAAAAATAACTAAGACAATGTGAAAACAAATTTTCACAGTGGCAACTTTCACAATGAAGAAAAGTGGAAGCAATCACATGTCCTACAACAGATTAATGGACAAACAAAATAGAATATATCCATACAATTGAATATTATTGAAACATAATGAAATACTGATTCTTATTATAACATGGATGAATCATGAGAACCATTTGTAATAAAACAGACACAAAAGACTACATACTGCGTGACTCTAAAAAACTTTGAAATATCTATTTATTCTAAGTACATATGAAATATTCACATAGACAAAATCATAGTAACCAAAAGTAGATTAATGGTTGCCAGGGAATGGGGGATGAGAGAAAGAGGAGTTGCAGTTAACAAATATGGCAATCCTATGGGAAATGAAAACACTCTGGTATTAGATAATAATGATAAATGTACAACTTTGTTAATATGTTAAAACCACTGAATTGTATTATCTGGGACCTAGCCAGACCCCCAACTGCCTTTATGAGGGGTAAGGTGAAGAATGAAGAAAAGACAAAGACAAATTTAGTGATTTATAGAAGGGAGGCTAGGAGGTCAGTCTCTCAGGATGGGCAAAGACAAAAGACCTCTTCTGTCAGCCCATTTTAATTTTTCCCAGCAAGAAGTGGGGAGTGGAGATACTTTTCCTGAACTAGTGAGATGTGGAATGAGGAACAAGTTTAGCATTACAAAAGAAACAAGTCAAGATCCATCCCCACAATTGGGTACTTGCCCAACCTGTATAGTCCTCAACAGACCTCATCCTGTCTTGTGAGCAGCATGACATCAGAGGCCATTAAGGCCTCCAAAACTCAACCTCAATTTATAATTTGTAGTCCCCAACATTGTATACTTTAAATGGTAAATTTCAAGATATATGAATAACAATTCAAAAAAACTTTCACTAAAATAATTTAGTAAGATGCATTTCTAGTTGGATATGCTACCTGAAAATTAATAAAACATTTTAAACATTAAAATAGGTATTTTGGAATATAATGTACATCTCTGCAGCTGTGATTTGAAGAAAAGAATTTTCTTATATGAGACCATCTGCCATCAAACTTCCTCTGTTTTTCCACATTTTATTAGTTGTTTCGCTGCAAATGCTCTCAGCTCTACAAAACAAGAACAAGAACAAAAAAATGAACAAGAACAGGAACAGTAACAAGAACAGGAGCAGGAGAGGGAGGAGGAGCAAGTGCAAGCACAAGCACAGCAGTGGCTTAAGTACTGGCATTTTGGATGGCGGAGTAGTAGGATGCAGAGAAAACAGCCTCTTTGAGAGACAACGTCTAGACATGGGAGATGGGTTCCTTCAACCCAGGAAGAGCCTGAAGTTTTAATTGAACCACACAGAGAGAGTGAAAAGAAAAAATTCAACTAAGAAGAAGGCGGTAGCTGGCAGAGCCTTTGCCTGGAGCCGGACTCACTGTGAGAGGGGAGGTGTTGGAGCCCGGCGGCATACGATGGCAGTGTTGGCGGTGGTTGGTAACCCTGGGGCCTCTGCGGAACCATTCCTTAGTGGAGGAGAGCGGCTGGTGCGGAGGACTGTACTGGCTGGCAGTGAGTGCGGAGGGCTTGGTCCTCCCGCAGGAGAGAGTGATTTGCCTGGAGCCATTCTGGAGTCAGGCTAGATATGCCTGGGGCTAAAACTGTGCTTCCCCCAGCCGTTCCTAGCTGGATACAGACCCTCGGAGACTGCTTGGATGGCTGAGAGCCAGAGGAGGCTGTTGTCAATGCAGGCCTGCTAAGGTTGTCTACTACTCCGCCCACGAACAGTTGTTGGCTTGCGGAGATATAGTGCCACGATTTGGTTTCCTGTCTCCTCAGGCTGTTTACCAGTGAATCTACAGAGAACCCTGGAAGGGGACTTCTTTTTTTCTTTTAATTGCTTGTTTTGTTTAGTTTTTATTTTTTTATATTTTTATTTTTTATTTTTAGTGTGAGTGTGGTTTCTGCCCTCCTTTTGGGTGTGGTCTTTCTCTGTTCTCTTTTTTTTGTCTCTTTTGGCTTTCTTTTTCCTCAGTCTTCTGCAGTGGTCTCCCTAAGTTGGTGGGACCCATCTTTGTTCTCCAACCTACTTACAGTCTCTTTCTCTTTTCTCACTTTTCTGCTTTTTCTTAAATTCATTTTGGGCCTGGACCCTTGGGGACAGAGTTAATATTTTGTGAACCTAAGTACTATATATGATTGTTTTGCATTGTTGTATGGTTATAAATTCAGTTTATATGGTTGGGAGTTGTAAATCAGGGGTTGGATCAGTTTATTCTTTTGTTGGCTGTGTTTGGTGCTGTGGGTGCCACTGCAGCCAGAATTAACTAGATTGAACTGGATAGCTGTTGGCCTTGATGGTTCAGGACTAGGATTGACTGGGGGTTGCAGAGAGAGCTGGGGTGTGGTGCCAAGGAACTAGGGACTGGGCTAGGTGAGCAGTAGTTTCTCATCTCTGACAAATTGAGGAGGTGGGATTTTCCAATAGCCCAGGAACCAGTTACACCTGGAAGATATCTCTGGGAAGTGCTCATCACCTGGAAGTTCTTAATACCACCATTAAAGTAACCCACTGCAGGCAATTAACAGGTATCACTTGAAGAATTAAGCTAAAAAAGAAAAGAAATGAGAAGACACTTAAGCAGGTCACAACCCCAGACACCCAGTTCACTAAAAGCAAACCTAGGGGCAAGGAGGCTGGAAAATCCAAAAGCCCCCTACATGGTTTCTTTGAAGTGGTAGCAAAGCAATTGAATGAGGCTTTGGAAAAAATGAAATCAGAACTAATCTCTCAAATAACCACAGAGATTATCAAAATACACACCATGCTTAGTGATGTTAGAGCAGATACAGACAAATAAATAAACGAGCTTAAGCAAATTATGCAAGGATAACATAGAAAGCAAGTGGATTCCATAAAGCAGATTCAAGCAGATATCCAGGTGACTAAAACTCCATTGAAAATATTCAAAGCAGATTAAGCCAATGTGAGGACAGGATCTCAGATATTGAACACAGGCTCGCAGTTAGTGACCAGGAAAAGAAAGATTCTTCAAAACTAGCAAGGGAACATGAGAAATCAATCCAGCAGTTGCTTGATGAGACAAAGAAAAATAATGTAAGATTAACTAGAGTTAGTTAACAAGCAGGAGATTCTACAAATGACATTAAAAACATCCTTACAGACATCATGTCAGAAAACTTTCCTGGTAGAGAAAAAGAATTTGACATACAAATAAGTGAGGCATATAGAACTCCAATTAGCAATGATAAAAAAATCTACTCCAGCCTTATCATAGTCAAGATTCCAGAAATTCAACACAAGAATAAAATTTTAAAAGCTGTTAGGGAAAAGAAACAAATCATCTATAAAGGAAAGCCCATCAGAATTACAGTGGACTTCTCAACACAAACTCCCGAGTCAAGGAGAGCTTGGAGTGAAGTACTCCAAGTGCTAAAAGAAAACAACTTTCAACCCAGATTGATGTATCCCACAAAACTATCTTTCAAAATAGAGGGAGAAACAAAATACTTCGATGATAAGGAACAGTTGAGGAAATTCACGACCACTAAACCAACACTCCAAAATGTTTTGAAGGACATTTTATAAAGGGTTGATAAGTATTACAGCTCCATGAACCCCAATTGAAGGAATCCACCAGGAAAATAGAAAACAACATGATAAGGAAAAGTTAATACATATCAGTTTTAACCATCATTGTTAATGGTCTTAATTCACCAGTCAAAAGACATAGTCTGGCAGAATGGATCAAGAAGCAAGATCCAACAATATGCTGTACACAAGAAACACATTCAATGCAAAAAGATACCCATAGTGTGAAAGTTAAAGGATGGAAAACAATACTCCATGCAACAGGAGTCCAGAGAAAAGTAGTAGTTATTCTATTTGCAGATAAACTTAATTTTAAGCCAAGACTGATAAAGAGAGACAAAGAAGGTCTCTATATATTGGTAAAGGGAACAATCCAAGAGGAAGAGATAACAATCATAAATATATATGCAACAAATGCTAGTGCACCCAGTTATATAAAACAATTATTAATGGACATGAAAAATCAAATAAGCCTTAATACAATTGTATTGGGAGACCTCAATACCCTGCTGTCACAAAAAGACAGATCAACTAGACTTTTTGGGATCTTCTAGGTAGATTATCATGTCATCTGAAACAAAATCTATGTATATAAAAAATTAGTTGTGACAGTCAGAGAAAAATAATTTTGAGCGAAATGTAATTTTCCCAGAGTCACCTTCAGATTTTATTTTTAATGTGGAATGTTCATTTGAAAACAATTGTGTTAATAATTTGTTAGATAATGTTTCATGTCTATTTTTTTAATTTTAAATAATTTTTGGGAATATCCAATATGCTGATGATTGTTGCTGTTTTGTTGGTTGGTATAAAATTGTTATGTTTGATTTCTTATTTTCATTTTGTTTAAAATAAAAATAAATAAATAAATACTGGCATTTCATTATATTTCACCAGTAGAAGGCAACTCAGCCTGCCCTAGAAATGGTTTTGGAGTTCAATGATATCACACTACTACTGCTGGGTTGGTTATCACTTCTAGTCACCGAACCATTATGTTGTGATCAGTTGATTGTTACTAGCACTCCAAGTATTGCATTCTTTCACCAATATCCAAAAAACATGGCTGGCATAAAGGAATTTTTTTCTTACAATATTTCTTGATATGTTTACAGAGAGGAAAATCTTTCTCAGAAATCACCATTAAATTTCTACTTATATTCTATATTTGCTAGAATTATGCAACAAGTCCATACCTAGCACAATCAATAGGAAAGCAAAAGGTAACTCAGGACAATCCTAATTGTTTCCTTGCAGCCAGGAATAAACATTGATAGCAAACAAGTGAGAAATTCCTGCCATAGAGCAGCCAAACTCATTTGTCACAATTCTGTTGGTTTTAGGCAGGCTTAATCGTTCTTAATAACTCTAAATACAGTGCTGATTTCTGCTCTGTTATAGAAAAACTCATGTTTGTCAAGAAAAAAAAATTCAAGATAGATACAAACACACCATCTCTACAAACATGACCTAAGTGTTAAACAATAAAACTAATTTCATGAATGGCTGTTGATTTTTCCATGGTTCTTCCAATTTTTATTGATCTTATTAGCTCAACATAAAATTGTCTCTAAGCAAGGGCAAATCTAGATTTTTGTAGGGGCTGAATTTATATAATTTCGAGAGCCCTATTTAAGAAAAAGTACAATTAGTTTAAAAGTGAATGTTTGGATTAAAAATTCAATCACAACACATTCAATATTTCAAAAAGCTAACAAATAAAACAAACATCATAAAATAAAGAAAAATAAAATGTTACTTAGCTTCATGACCTTTATCCAATCAGTTTTTGGATAATTAATATTGATCACATCTTCATACGATGATGATTTTGTAAATTTTAGAGGAAATAGGTAATTTAGTCTTTCCTTCGAATACTTGGTAAAAAGCAAAGCCCTTTCTGTTATTGTTAATAAGTAAGCACAAAGCATGTTACTACATGCAAACATATACAGTGTGTATAATGTGGCTATTAATCTGTGCTTCACGATTACAGAAATCTAGATATATTATGTTTATATGATTTCAAAAGACATGGTCTCTTAATAATTAGATTATCTACTGTGATCCTAACAGTAGAAAATATTTGACTAGACTAATCAGAACTTGCTCCCTTGTTTGTGATTTTATATATTTAATGATTGAAAAATTTATGCATGCAAAAGCTTCTAAATTCATCTATTTCAGATCTTGCTTCTCAACTCCTTTCATATTTTTAGTATAGGAAGCTGCAGGTATTCATATCACAACATGATTCCAGCTTTGCATCTATTTACATGTTGTGGACATAATAGATGGTCAGAATAAACCTGAAACCTATTCTAAGATAACCCATGAGATTGAAAGTGACTTGCATCACATAAATATTTCCTATTATATACTAAATCATCTCCAAATCCACTTCCCCTGAGCCAGATCCCTGACATGCCTTTGGCCATTCCAGTTTGCCAGGCAGAGTTGGAGAGAAAAAAAAACCCTGAAAAACAAAAGGTTAAGAATATCTTAATTTACAAATTTTGCAAAAATATATGATCTGGTGTTGCGATTTGGATCACAATGTGCCCCACAGGTCTCTGTTCAAAAATGAAGCTTTTGGAAGATGATTGGATCATGGGAGCACTATGCTCAACAATGGATTCATCCATTGAAGATCTCATTACCTGAATATGGTGTTAGGAGGCAGGGCCTGGCTGAAGGTGGGTCACTAGAGGCATGACCTAGAAAGGTACATTCCTTTTCCCCACTCCTCCCTTTTCTCTCTGCTTCTTGACTGCCATTAGTTAAGCAGCTTTCCTGTGTAGTGTTCTTTCACCATGCCCTTTCTGCTTTAAAGTCACTAACCATGGACTGAACCCTCTGAAACTTAAACCAAAATAATTTCCTCTTCATTTAAAATGCAAGTGTTGAGTATTTTGTCCCAGTGAACAGAAAATGTCAATACATAGTTAATGCTCTGTTACATATTGAGTTGTGTCTTCCTATAAAATTCATATGATGAAATACTAAAGCCCAATACCACACAAAATGAGCCTATATGGAAGCAGGAACTTTTAATTTAAAATGAGGTAAGTAGGGTGGGTCCTAATCCAATAAAACTGCTGTACTTTTAAGAAGAGATTGGGACAGAGGCATAAACAAAGGGAAGACAATGTAAAGATGCAAAGAAGAGATAGTGATCTGCAAGAAAAAGAGAGAGGCTTCAGAAGAAATCTACCCTGCTCACATCTTAATCTTGGGATTCTAGCTTCACAATTTTGGGAATGTATCAACCAGTCTGTAGTACATAGTCCAGACAGCCAGAGTAAATTAACACAGTCCAGGATTCCTTGCAATGAATCCTTTCTAGTAAGGGTTCCCTGAAGTGTGTCATTAGTGTTGCGGTATATCCATTTCTATCTGCATCACAGTTTATCACTTAATTGTGATGTGTCTTATTCATTTAACATTCTATCCAGCGTTACCATATTTGCCTTGAACATGTTCAAGTTTTACGAGTTTTCAAAAACCTTCCCCACCTATATTTTGCCCCTCTAATAATACAAAGTAGAATGGAACACAGTGGGTATCAATTAAGTACATTTTATTAATTTATTCATCACAATTTCATGCTACCTCATCTGGAGTTATTAAAAGAACATTTTTCATCTCCCTATGACTAACATCTCTGTGAAATCATAGTTAGCATTGTAGTACATTTTGGTACATAAATAATTCTGTTGAAAGCCAGAGTAAGTGTAGCACACTAAATAATGCTACAATAGTCTGAATGTATCTACACTATATATATATCAAATATATATTATATATTAATATATATTTGATATATATATATAATATATATATCAAATATATATTAACGATTATCAATGAAAAAATTATTTTATATCTAGAAAGCACAGAAATGACATTAACAGAAATCTTCAATAAGTGATTGTATGAGGGTAGAAAAATTTTAGATGCATGTTTGTTGTGGCACAGAGCCTACTCAATTAAATAAATTAGCAAAATTTCTGAATGTTATCCCTACTCTGTTGCATCGATGAAACATGGTATGTTTTATAAACTGGTTGTATTGGGACATGCCTGTAATTCCAGGAGTCTAGGAAACTGATGTAGAAGATCACAAGTTTAAGTGCAGCCTGGACAATTTAGGGACTTACTAACATTGTACAAAAATAAAACATAAAAAAGAACTGGAAATATATTTCAGTGCAAAGACCCTGTGTTCAATCCTCCAATATCTCAAAAAAGTATTTTTATATATGCAGAATCCTAGTTTTACTTTTTCATATTTTGCAATGCTGACAAGTACATCTAAATGAAGATTGGATTTATAAAGTAAATCTGCTTGTGTAGATCTGAAAGTATCTAATAAGCGAGGCATGGTGGCACATGACTGTGATCCTAGCAATTAGGAGGCTGAGACAGAAGGATTACCATGAGTTTGATTCCAATCTCTCAGATTCATAGTGAGTTCAAGGACAACCTGAACTAAATAGAAAGATGTTATTCCAAAAAAACCAAAAGAGGAAAAGGTATCTATACACTTAGTAAATTCGGTTTGTAATTTATTGCTGCAAATACTGTTCTTTTTATTGATAGCGTCTTAAATTAACCTGAATTTTATTTGCTGTTTGTAAAATGTACTATTGATTTAGTTATTTTCCGGGTTAATAATTTAACAATCTTTAACCTCATAATTCATTAAAACAGAATATTCAAGATATAAAGCATAATCACTATTATTTTCATAATCACTGACTTCATTCCATTGTTTCCTAGCTATTGTCTAAGAATTAAAGTTTAGGGTATCTAGATCCATCCACAAACTCCTGAATTCTCAACATAAGCCTCTGACAGACTTTCTTATGGCTAAATATATAAATTGAATGACACAATTCAGTGAGCCAGTGCTTTATTTCTGTAACAGTAAGAAAGAAAGAAATATAAAATGGAGATGTTTTATTCAATGGGAAGCGTATTTAAGGTATGTCTATGCAAATCCTGTCTCCTTTTCAGTCACAGGTCAATGTGCTGCGTGCAATAAAAGAATAGTTTGAAGACATTTCAAAAAAATGTTACACGCTAATCATTGGTTTTTTTATCCAGCCAACAACATATTATTTTTGATGTTTTCAACTAATTACTGTTACAAACCAAATATATATATATATATATATATATATATATATATCTTGCTTCAAATTAATGTTTCATGTTAAAAGCTGTAAGTGTGTTGTTAAAGGTTCATAGCTACATGTCCTCCCAAAGCTTCATGAGCTTTTGGAAGATGACTGGATTATGCGAATTTATACCTGATTTGCTTTTAGAAAGTGGGATCTACTCACTGTAGACATGATCTGTTTCTCTTTCTGGTTCCTACTTTGGTTTTCTATGATTCCTGGACCCCATAAGTAATCATTGTTTTTTTCTTGTAAGCCCCTTTGCCATGAAGTTCTGCCCTGGAGCCTACACATCATGGACTGTAACTGTGAGGCAAAATATAACTCTCCAATTTTAAACTGTGGGGGCTGAATATTGTATCTCAGTTTCAGAAAGTGAGTAATACATGTTTTATAAAGAAATACTGCCTTGATTATCACCATCAACATACAAAAGAGTAAATGATGAATAAATTTCTGAATCAGGTTCCATGATATGAAATGCTGAAATAATAAATTATCTTGTCATAGAACCATTAAAAATGAATCTCCTAAACATTCTAGTTTAATTCTAGTTATTGACTATTTTCCTTTTAAATAAGTGTTTCCTGATTATAAAATATGGACTTTTATTTTTAAAAAATGGAATTTCCCAAACATAGGAAAGGAAACTGACATACAGATAAGCAAAGCATACAGCACTCCAATTAGCCATAACCGAAATAAATCTACACCCCTATATATAATGATTGACATCCCAGAAATTCAACATAAGAACAAAATATTTAAAGCTCTTTGAGAAAACAGACAAATCATCTATAAAGGAAAGCCCATCAGAATCACAGCAGAGTTCTCAACACAAACAATGAAATCAAGAAGAGCATGGTGTGAAGTATTTCAAATTCTATAGAAAAATTACTTCCAACCCAGACTGGTGTACCCTGCAAAATTGTCCTTCAAAATTGATGAAGAAATAAGATACTTCTATGACAAAAACAGCTGAAGAACTTCATGACCACCAAACCAACTCCACAAAGAATACTGAAAGATATTCTAGATAGACATAAAAATAACTACGACTTCAAGAACACTAACAGAAAAAAAAACACCTAACCAAAGCAAACAATTAAACAGAGGGGAAAGGTAAGGAACCAACAGCAGAAAGATAACATGACAAAAATAAGCCAATATGTATCAGTTATAACCATTAATGTAAATTACCTCAATTTACCAATTAAAAGAAACAGACTGGCAGAATATATCAAGAAACAACATCTAACCATATGCTATGTACAAGAAATCCATCTAACCCGAAAGGAAATTCATAGAAAGAATGTCAAAGGATGGAAAACAATACTTCATGCAGCAGCAACCCCAAAAAAAGCATCGCCTATTTGCAGACAATGTTAACTTCAAACCAAGAATAATTAAAAGAGATAAAGAAGGTCAATACATACAGGTTAGGGGAAAAATTCAAGAGGAAGAGCTAACAATCTTAAATATATATGCAGCAAATATGGGAGGACCAAGCTATCCAAAACAAATAATAATAGAAATGAAAAATCAAATAAGAAATAACACAATTATAATGGGAGACTTTAGCACCCCATGTACAATGAGACAAATCAACTAGGCAGAAAATCAGCAAGGAAGTAACAGAACTAAATCTAACTTGTGAACAAATGGACTTAGTAGATGTGTACAGAGTGTTCCACCCAACATCAGAATATACATTCTTCTCAGCTGCACAAGGGGCTTTCTATAAAACAAACCATATACTAGCCCATAGAACATGCTTAAGTAAATGCAAAATAATTGAAATTACCCCATTAATATTATTTAATCATAGTGCCATAAAACTAGAAATTAATGACAAAAGAAACTGCAAAAACTCCATAAACACATGGAAATTAAATTATACACTCCTGAACAATCAATGGATCACAGAGGAAGTTAACGAAGAAATTAAACAGTATCTACAAGCAAACGAAAATGCAAATACAAATTACCAGAACCGGTGGGATGCATTGAAAGCAGTCCTCCGAGGGAAATTTATTGCAGTGAATTCCCACATCAGGAAAACAGAATGAACACAAATAAACAGCTCGATGGTACACCTCAAACATCTAGAAAATGAAGAGCAAGACAAGCCTAAAGCCAAAAGAAAGGAGGAAATCGTACAGATCAGAGCAGAAATTAATGCAATAGAGACTAAGAAAATGATACAAAGAATTAACGAGTCAAACAGTTGGTTCTTTGAAAGAATGAAAAAAATTGATAATCCTCTAGCTAACCTCATTTAAAAAAAGAAAGAAAAAACTCAAATTCATGCAATAAGGAATGAAAAGGGCAAAATCACTACAGACCCTGTGGGAATATAGAAGATCATCAATATCTACTTCAAAAACCTTTACTCTCATAGGTTTGATAACACGGAAGAAATGGACAGATTCCTAGAAACATATGAATTACCAAAGCTAGATCAAGAAGATGTAAAACTGCTGAATAATCCAATTTCAATTAATGGAATTGAAAATGTAATTAAAATCTTACCAACAAGGAAAAGCCCAGGTCCTACTGGATTCACAGCTGAATTCTACAAGGAATTCAAGGAAGACTTAATGCCAACAATCCTCAAACTCTTCAAGGAAATTGAAAGGGAAGCAATTCTTCCCAACTCATTCCTGGAAGCAAGTATTACCTTAATACGAAAACCAGAAAAAGACCCAACCAAAAAAGAGAACTATAGGAAAATCTCCCTAATGAACATAGGTGGAAAAACTCTCAGTGAAATACTGGCAAACAGAATGCAGCAAATCATCAAGAAGATTATACACCACGACCAAGTAGGATTCATCTGAGGAATACAGGGTTGGTTCAACATATGCAAATCAATAAAAGTAATACACCATATTAATAGAACCAAAGATGGACCAGGGATTTAGCTCAGTGGTGTAAGTGCCTACCTGAGAGGCGTGAGGTTGTGAGTTCAATCCCTGGTACCAAAAAAAAAAAAAAAATACAATGGAGACAAAGATAAGAATCACATGATTATTTCAAAAGATTCTGAAAAAGCTTTTGATAAAGTCCAACATTCATTCATGATAAGACTCCTATAGAAAATCGGAATAAACGGTCTTTACCTCAAACTGATAAAAACCACTTATGACAAACCAACAGCCAGCATCATGTTAAATGGTCAAAAATTGAAAGCTTTCACTCTAAAATCAGGAACAAAATAAGGCGCTCCACTATCAACACTCATATTCAATATACTGCTGGAAACATTAGCCATAGCAATTAGACGAGAGAGAAATAAAAGGAATAAGGATCAGAAAGGAAGAAGTCAAATTATCAATATTTACAGATGATATGGTACTCTACATAGACGACTCCCAAAACTCCATTGAAAGACTTCTAGATGTAATAACCAAATTCAGTGACGTAGCTGGATAGAAAATCAGCAGTCAAAACTCAATAGCATTTCTGTACACAAGCAAACTCACTGAGAGAGAAATAAGAAAAGCCACACCCTTCACAATAGCATCCAAAAAATGAAGTACTTAGTAATCAATCTAACAAAGGAAGTTGAAGATCTACTCAGTGAAAATTACAGTACTCTGAAGAAATTGAAGAGGATCTCAGAAAATGGAAAAAACATTCCTCATTCATGGATAGGAAGAACAAACATTGTGAAAATGGCCATTCTCCCAAAATTGTTATACAGATTTAATGCAATTCCAAACAAAATACTATTAACATATCTCACAGATCTAGAGAAATCTTTCCTAAAATTCATCTGGAAACAAAAGAGACCTAGAAAACCAAGGCAATTCTGGGCAACAAAGGCAAGGCAGGAGGCATCACAATTCCTGATTTGAAGTTATACTACAAAGCTACTATGTTAAAATCAGCATAGTACTGGAATAAAAACAGACCTAAAGATCAGTGGAATAGATTAGAAGCTACAACCACATTTACGAACACACTCAGCAACCTTATCTTTCACAAAGGGGTGAAACATGTTCACTGGAAGAAAGATAGCCTCTTTAATAAGTGGTGAGGGAAAAACTGGCTTTCCATATGCTGAAAACTAAAACAAGACGCATGCCTATCACTATGCACTAAACTAAAGTCAAAATGGATCTAAATATTAAAAGAGAAACACTAAATATGCTGGAAGGCAAAGTAGGTAGAAATCTTGAAGACATAGGGGTAGGCAGAAAACTCATGAACAAAAATCAAACTGCACGGGAAATACTTCCCAGAATCAATAACTGGGATCTCATCCTATTAAAAAGTTTTTGTACGTCAAAAGAAATCTCCAACAGAGTGAAAAGAAAGCCCACACACTGTGAAAAAATCTTAGTGAAATGTCCCTCAGACAAAGGACTTCTATGTAGAACATATAAAGAATTAAAAAAAAATCAGGCCCCTAAATAACAAGGACCCAATCCAAAAATGGGCATCTGAGATGATACACACTTCTCAGATGAAGAAATACAAATGGCAAATAAATAGATGAAAAATGTTTGGCATCATTGGGCATTATAGAAATGCAAATTAAAACAACACTGAGATTCCATCTCACTACAGAAGGAAATGGCCAGGATCAAGAAAACCACCAGTAACAAAAGCTGGAGAGGCTGTGAGGAAAAAGGTACTCTTCTCCACTGTTGGGGGGAGTGTAGACTGGTGCAACCACTGTGGAAATCACTCTGGAGGTTCCTGAAAAAATGGTGATTGGAGGTCCCATTTAACCCAGCTATTCCACTTCTGGGTATACTTCCAGAAGAACTGAAAACATCATACCATAGTGATATATGTGCACCTATGTTTATAGCAGCACAATTTGTAATAGCCGAATCTTGGAAACAACCTAAATGCCCATCAACCGAAGAATGGATAAAAAAGATAAGACATTTTTATATGATGGAGTACTACTCATCTATAAAGTAGGATCACATTGAGGCTTTTACAGGTGAATGGATGTGACTTGAGACTATACTCACAAGTGAAATAAATCAAACTCACATGTGTAATTACGGTATTATCTTCCTAATGTAAGAAACTGAAAGAGTAAATAAGTCACAAAATCTTCAATAAATATTGTGAAAGCATTAGAATCTGCTTAAAGGGGAAAAATAACTCAGGGAAAAGGAGAAAAGAAGAAAGGGGAAAAAAAGATATAAATTTGTACATACACACTTAAAATAGCTAGGATGATTGTATTACTGATTTTATTACTTCTTGGAAAAAAACAGTCAACATTCATAGAATTAGATCAATTTTACATGTCTATATCTGATAACCTGAGTAACTTTTTTGAAGATAACTGTGCAAAATATCAACCTTAGTTATGTTCCTACCTCCTTGTTTTGCAAGCCCACATTGTTATTGTTTTGAGCTCCTCATTATTGTTATTTATTTGTCTGTTTTGTTTCTTGCTTTGTTTTATTTTGTTTTGTTTTGTTTTTCCTTTTGATATAGAAAAGACAGATGAGCATACACAGGCTTATATTTGCCTGGAACATATCCTAAAGAGTTTACAATAACTGATTTTAATACCTGTGATGTTGTGAACAGCTACTTAGAAGAAAACAAGACATTATGGTAGCCATTGCTGATTTACTATCATCGTGTTTTGAAATCCAATAATGCTTTGATTCTTTGTTTTGATTGGTTTTAGTCCATTTTATATTATTTGATTTCAGTATGTGTGAAGGTATGGACAGCTGTGTTGAAGAGAACAAAAGATATTATGGTAGCCATTGTTGATTTTCCTATTGTCTGGTTTTCACGGCCTGTAATGCTTTCATTCTTTTGTTTTGATCGGTTTTAAAAATTATTTTTATTCTGTCTGGAAGTAGGCCTTGGAATGTAGCTCAGTGGAAGAATGCTCCTGGTTTTCTTCACCAGTATTGCAAAACAAATAAACAAGCCAGGTATGGTGGTGTATGCCTCCAATCCTAGCCCTCTGGAAGGCTAAGGCAGGAAGATCCTCAGAAACTTAGTAACTTAGTGAGACATAGTCTCAAAATAACATTTAAAAAGAACTGGATGTATAGTTCAGTGAAAAGGCTTTAGGTTCAACGTATGAAAATTAATAAATGCAATATATCACTAAACAAGGGCAAGGACAAAAAAATCACATGATCATCTCAATAGATGCAGAAACAAAAACTTTGACAAAATCCAACTTCCTTTAATGATAAAAGCACTGAAAAAATAGATATAGGAGGAACTTATCTCAATCTGATAAAAGCTACTTATGACAAACTTATTGCCAGCATCATATTAGATAAGAAAAAATTAAAAGCTTTCTCTCTAAAATGAGGAAAAAGACAAGGATGTCCACTATTGTGGTTCCTGTTAAACACAGGGATTGAAATGTTAGTGCAATCAGTTAGGCAAGAAAAAGAAACAAAAAGGATATGTATAGGAAAAAAAGAAGTCAACCTATCATTGTTTGAAGATGACATGATTCTCTATAGAGAAGATAAAAATATTCACCAAAAGCCTGTTAGAATTAATGAACAAATTCAGTAATGTAGCAGGACACAAAATCAACACACAAAAATCGATAGCATTCTGTACACTAAAAATGAACCCATTGAGAAAGAAATTAGGAAAAAAACAGCATTCACAATAGCACTAAGAAAAATGAAATAGTCAGGAATTAAGCAAAGAAAGTGAAAGACCTCTACAATGAAAGTTACAGTACTCTGAAAAAGGAAATTAAAGAGGACAGCAGCAAATGGAAGGATTTCCCCTGCTCCTGGATAGGCAGCACCAATATAGTCATACTTTCAAAACTGATATACATCCCAACAAAATTAATTAACAAAAGCAGAACTGATATGCAGATCTAACAGAATCCCAAACAAAATGGCATTTTTCACATAACTGGAGAAAACAATCTTAAAATTTATATGGAACCAGAAGAGACCCAGAATAGCCAAAGGAGTCCTAGGGAATAAGAGCAAATCAAGTGACATCAGAATCCCAAACTTGAAGTTATATTACAAAGCTACAGTGATAAAAACAGCATGGTACTATACTGGCACAAAACCAGATTTGTGGATCAATGGAATAGAATAGAGGATGCAGAAATACCCTGAGCACATTTGACAAAGGTGCTGAAATTTTACACTAGAGAAAATATAGCCTCTTTAATAAATCTGACACAAGCTACTTATGACAAACCTATTGAGAACTGGCTATCTGCATGCAGAAGATTGAATCTAGACCCTTATTTCTCAGTATGTACTAAACTGCGATAAAAATGGATCAAAGAACTGAATGTTAAAACAGAAACACTTAAGCTGCTGAAAGACAGAACAGATAAAACTCTTGAAGTCATAGGCATAGGTGAGGATGTTCTGAACAGAAGCCTGGGGGCAGCACCATTCATAACAGATAAATCTTGGAAGCAGTCTGTATGTCCATCAACAAATGAATGGACAGGGAAAGTGTGGCATTTACACATTGTGGAGTACTGCACTTCCATAAAGGGTAAGCTAGAGTCATTTGTTGGAAAACAGCTGGATCTTGAGATCATAATGTTAAGTGAAATAGATCAGACATGTAAGCTTGAATATCACATGATTTCTCTTAGATAAAGAACCCAAAGTATAAATGAAGAGCAAAATAAAAGAGAGATAAGAGGAAGTAGGGAAATCTTTTGAAAATGAGAAGAAGATCAAGAGATGTATGGAGTGGGAAGGGAAAGAGAATGAGAAAAGGAGTTGAGATGTGAAATGTCCATGCATCAAGGAATATAAACATTATTACTGCAAACATGGACTAACAAAACAATAAAAATAAACCCTGGCATTTGAGTCAGTTTTGCTTCTTACACAAAATCAAAGTAGCGAATTTCTGCATTAAACAAAGTTGTTTCTTTTTCCTCAGGTTTTTGGATCATCACGTCTATGTAAAGCTGTCCTTGCCGGAATGAGGCAAAGAAACACTTCAGTGATGTCTGGAATGTCACCTGCTCTTTGTCACCTTGAAATGTTCCTGCGTATATCTGATGATGAACCTGGGTTCTCAGAGTGTGGAGCTTGCACTGGCAGCCACAGCAGCACCAGATTCAGAAGTGCAAACGTTGGGTCCCAGAATCAGATCTCTACCTCCTGGATTGGAAGGTCTGGGGTGGAACCCCACTGTCTGGTTTGTTTAATGGGTCCTCCAAGTGATGTTAATGCTTGCTGCAGTCGGAGACCCAATGGTCCCTCATCACATAATCATGTGGGTACCTTCACATAAGTCACTGTGAAACAATGCTGTTTTCCTGTTGGAGAGACATGTGCATGTATAGTTGTGAGCAGAGAAAGGAAAAAGGGCCTGCATATGCCGGGCATTTCCTTACCGTGGGGATCTTCTGCGATGAGGCATGTCTCCATGGGAGAGGACTAGAAGCTGGTGGTGTGCATGCTTGCTTTCACGACTAGTCCTGAGGCTCCATCACCTGAACTGCACAACCTACATTTTTCATCATCCCATTGCAAAACCTCTGGCAAATAATTATGCTCCAAATGCCTCAGGAAAGGGATAATATGCACCCTAACTCTGTTAAAGAGATGACTAGTGATATAACAATATACAATGTATTTTAACATACCCACTTAGCAAAGATGACTGTCAAATTAGTGACTGTTTTTACTAGTCAGTATTACCAATGCGAGAATTGAAATTCTTTTCTATTTGTTTACCATCTCCAGTGGCGGGGGGTAAGGCCAAACAATAATATCAGGTAGTATGGCCATTAATTGTGATGTGTCAACTTGATTTAAGAAGAACTACCTAGTACAATGTGTGTGAAGATAATGACAACTATTTCAAAGAAAACAAGAGTCATTATGGTGGCCACTGTTGATTTCCTGTCCTCATTTTGAAATCCTGTGTTGCTTGCATTGTTTTGCTCTGATCTGCTTTGTTCTGTTCTGTTTTGTTTTACTCTCATTAAAATAAAAGAAATGAGAAAAGTGAAAAATAATTAAATCTAATATCTTCCCATAGCTGTATTTCACTTTCTTTTTTCTCCTACATTTCATATTTTATGAATTTTCCAAATATCTTATAAATCTTTGTAAACATGTTCAAAATATCATTTTAATGATAATTTAAAACACAACGAAGGGGCTGGGGATATAGTTCAGTGACAAGCAAGGTGTCATGAGTTTGATTTCCATTACCCAAAAGAAAAAAACATAAAAAATGCAATGAGACTAAATAAAAGATTACACTTAAAAATATTAAATATTTTTAAAACTAATTATACTGCACTACATTGAGAAAGAATATATGTAATCAGAGACTATCTGTTGTTTGTTAAACAATACTATATTTTAAAATAATCACTTGTTTTACACTAGTTGCTTGAATTCTCATGTGTGGAAATAAGTAGCTATGAATACATGACTAAAGTATATATTATTATATATAATTCCTAAGAAATGTTTTAGCTGTGGTATAAGTGAGAATAGAATTTTAATTCAGATTTACCCTAATTAATGATTATGGTTTTTACCTAAATTGATGTAAACATAAGATCACTCAAGTACTCAACCACATGACTTTGTACAGTTTAAAACATATCTTTCCTAATTAGGAAACCCATTAACAGTTCAGATAACATATATTTTTCATATTTCATTGGAATTAGACTAATTGTCAGGTTTTATTTCAGAGAGTTTCTATTCTGAGGTGTTCCAAACCATTTATTTAAAATATTATGGAAAAAACTAAAACAAATTAGTGGACTGTCTATCCATGAAAATGTCCAGAGTCGTTGCCAATAATTAAGAATAATATCCTTCCTTGCTCTTGATGTAGTTCCTTAGAATAGAGAAGAGTCTAAATTTTGATATTGATTTTAACAAAACCATTTTTTGAGAAGAGCAAACAGGTGACTGAAAGAGAAAGAATTTTAATTTATCAAAGTGACTAAATCTTTCTAAATCTATAAATGGTATTCATTTCTCTACTTCTTCAATTCTTAAAATTTAAATACTTTTGGCTTCTAAAATATTACAACTAATAATTTTGAATTTTGATTTCAGCAATGCATTTATATTTTAAAATGTCAACGCTGAGGATGTCATTGTGAATTAAGAAACTTTTCTATATTTAATTTTATTTGGCTCCAAGGGTTATAAGGAACAGATTTTATTGAAATAAAGATTAATATAATGACATCTTTTCACCCTAATTATTTTCTTTCTTTTTTCTTATTTTTAACTGACTAATGAAATTTGAATATCCTTTAAATCAATATATTAATGACAATTCTGTTTCCAATTAATAATAAAAACCTTCTTTGATCCTTTGACTTTTTATGGGATAAATTTATATTTTCCAGACTAACGTGTATTACAACATATTTTCTATATCATATACTCATTAATATTCAACTTTGCTGCTTTATTGAGAGAAACCAGGAGAAATGTATTATCTGCTCATCTAAAAGGTATTAGTAACTTTTATCAATATATAGTGACCAAAATACTTTGAATCATTCACGGTAATTGTTAACATTAAGTGAATAATTGCTGTATGTCACACTCCTCTTAGTGTTAAATATGGATTAACGTTCAAAATACGCTGATGATAAACATTTAATAGTAACCAAATATAAAGAAATGTGCCTAAACTCCTACTTCTGAATTTAGGTTTGATTTATTCATGAGTGTATACTACTTTTAAAATAGATCTGTGAAAATGATAACAAAAAATTAACCACATAGAAAATGCATATGATTTAATGTTTAAACTGTGTATATAATTCCATGTTAATTCTTTTACATATGTGTGATAGTCATATATATGAGAGAAAGCAAGTTGCTTATGTGTAATACACACATATATGATAATATATAATGCATGTATATATATATTTATATATATATATATGGAGTTCACGAAATAATATTCCAACTAGATAATAGGGTTTCAAATGATTTTATTTTCTCTTTGTACACTGTGTTATGATTTGCACACAGGCAGCACTCATTGACTAAGCTTAATATTAGAACATTAAGAAAAATTACATGAAAGCAATGACCATGGTTGACAGAAAAATGCATTGTGTTTTTGGTTATTAATATTCCAAATTGGAAGATGAGGCTATAAGAATAGTTTATCTTGTTTCAACTGATATTCTCATGATCTGGAAGTTATATTTAGCTCATAGTGAAATGTATGCATATCACTTTTAGCATTTTCTTTTGTTCTAATTGTTCTATTCTTCTAAAATTAGGTTGAAGGATTCAAAACTAAGAATACATAAATCCAACAGAAGTCTGAAAAGCTTCATTTAATTCTAATACATATTTTAAAGGATTTTCCCTATTTTGCCTTCCAGCAGTTTCAAAGTTTCCCTTTTCATATCTATGTCTTTGATTCATTTTGATTTGGTATCAATATAAATGAGATATATAATCCAATTATGTTCTTCAGCATTTGCATAACCAGTTTTCCCAACACCACTTGTTAAAGAGATTCTCTTTTCCCTAGCATATATTTTGACTCTTTTGTCAAAGGTTGGATGGCTAAAGTTAAAGTTTTCTTTTTTTCTGTCTTCTATTCTATTTCACTGGTCTACATCTCTATTTTTGTGACAGTTTCATCCAGTTTTTATTACTATAGCTTTGTGGAATATTTGAAAATCCGGGATTGCAGTGCTTTCTGCTTTGCTCTTTTTGCTCGGGATTGTTTGGGTGACTCTGCATCTCTTCTAGTTCCATATAAATTTAAGATTTTTTTTTGTTGTTCTGTAAATAATGTTGGCATTTTGATTTGAATTACATTGAAAAAACTATACATAGCTTTTGTCTAATATGAGCATTTTGACAATATTGATTCTCTCTATCCATGAAGAGGATATAGAGAATGTCTTTCCGTTCTCTGTATCCTTTTTAATCTCTGTCATAGTTTTTGTTAGAGAGGTCTTTCACCTTCTTGGTTCAGTTGACTTCTAGATATTGAATTTTTTTTCACAAATCATGAATGGGACTACTTAACTGATTTCTTTCTTGGTGGCTTCATTATCGGTGTACAGAAATGCTGTTGATTTTTTTTTTTTGGTGTTGATTTTGTATCCTACCAATTTGCTGAGTTTGTTTATTAGCTCTATGAGTCTTTGGTGGAGTTTTTTTTAGCTCTTCTATGTAAAGAATCATATCCTCTACAAATAAGCATCTTATTATAGTGATACATGTGTACACATATTTAAACCCACGCAATACACAATAGTTAAATTATTGAATCAGCCTAGAAGTCCACCAAGAGATAAATGGATAAGGAAAATGTAGTACATAAATACAATGGAATTTTACTCAGCCATAAAGAAGAATGAATTCAAGTCATTTCTAGGAAAATGGATGGATCTTGTGACGACAAGGTTAAGTGAAATGTTAGACAAAAGAGATTAAATATCACATGATTTCTCTTGTATGAAAATTCCAAAATATAAATGAAGAGTAAAATGAAGATATAGTAGTAAACAGGGAGGTAGACTTTTTGGATATGTGAAAGAGACAATCAGGGGAATAGAAGAGAATCAAATGGAAGTAAGTATGGGGTCTCAAAATGATAAAGATATATATACAAATTGTCCAAAATGAATGTATTGCAAACATATATTGATAAAAAGGATTTGAATAAGACCTACTGAATTGGAAAGCAGTAATTATCTTATAGACAGAAGGTATCTATTCAACAAAAATATCAATTTGAAGATACGATCATATATAGTAAAGGCAATGTGTTTATGTTAATACAGAAAAACTGCTGCCTAAACCAACTCATAGGTCATCTGTATCATAATAAGATGTGGAACTTGTTAAAAAATACAGAGCCCTTGGTCTCCTAGGACTAACTGAACTTAAATCTCTGGGAATGGAACCATATCGTATGAATTTTCAACAAGTTCCCTAGGTGATTCTAAAGGATACTAAAGATGGAGAAACAGTGCCATAGACAACATTTAGTCTTTCACAATGAGATACTGCTTGAGTTGAAAATACAGACCACAAAAGAAGATATTGTTATCTTGTAGAAGCTTAAATTTAGTATTCAACTGGCTCTAAGGAACAAAGCACTGAGGACAAGCAACTGCAATTATGCATCTCAGAGTAACTTACACTAGTTCATCCCAGATTTTGTTGATTCTCAGAATTTCCTGGGCATTTTTGTTTTGCTTTGTTTTGTTTTGTTTTGTTTTGTTTTGCTTTGCTTTGTTTTTTTTGCCCTGGGAAGTTTTTAAAAGAACAAGATTACAGGCCCCACAAAACCTTGAGTGTTTTACCTACTCAATCAGAGTCGCTGTGGACAGAGCTTGAGATTCTAATTTTTTAAAAGCTTTCAGATGATTTTGATTATCAGTTGTGGTGGATTAACTAATAATCAACTTGTAACACCCAGCTGGTGCTAGTGGATTGGCCAACTGAGGACTACTACCAATAGTGTAAAACAAAGAGAACAGTTGAGAAAGATGGTGTGCTGTTGATTTTCCTGGAGAAGTTTGTCACACTGTTTTTTGTTTGTTTGTTTTGTTTTGTTTTGTTTTGTTTTGTTTTGTTTTGTTTGTACTGGGACCTTGTGCTTGGCAGGCAGGGGCTGTTCCGCTGAGCTATATCCCAGGCCCTTGGTTTTCTTGATATGAACTCAGCTGTTCATATCATAGGAGGAACTCAGGTCCTTGATGTCACTGAGGATGACTGTGGTTCTTTTCGTGGGGTGCTCTGATCCTCAGAGCATCGCTTCCTGACTCTGGTGCAGATCCCTCAGCCTGCTGGCGCAGACCCTTCATCCTGCTAGCCAAACTTTCTAGCTTCCACCACTGACCTTTGGGCCTTCCCAGTGCAGATCCTTGATACAGACTTGCATGAAACATTGTCAAGGGCTCTAGGCCTCCAGTTGGACTCGCGGAGGACATTGCCACGGGCTCTAAGTCTTCTGCTGGGCTTGAGCAGGCCCTTTCCATGGCATCCAGACCCTCAGCTCTAGTGTATTGACAGGTCTCTCACACTTTTGCATTTGACTCTTTGGGTGAATACTATAAAATAATCCTATAAATTATATGTCCTGCCTGAGCTACATCCCCTTGTAAACCTTGACTATATCAACTGTCTTGAAACCACATTCTAATCCAAAGGTTTCATTATAACCTTTTTATACTTTCTACCTGAAACTCTTCATTTTAAAGCCCTGTGTCTGTTGTCTAATGAAACTGTGTGTTATAGTACTTTAAGGTTTTTTTAAAAAAAAGATTTATAGAAATGCTGTTCATTAAGACACATGTTAGAAACTTTCTCATGGGTACCAGCAATATATAACTGGCTCCACTGACCCTGATTTTAGCTAACCCCATTACGCAAATAGATTGTATAAAATGTGGCACACTGGTTGGACTAAACACTAACAGCCAGTGCAAATGAGTTACTGTGAGAAGATTATGTGTACACAAGGCCACAGATTAAATATTTGAAAATAACTTGACTAAATTTATTTCTCATTGAATTTTGAGAGGTGAGATTCAAGCTCATGAACCTTAATTATAATAAAACATTATATGATTCACTTTATTTCAATTTGAAAATAATAATTGTATACATTTATGGTATATAATGTAAAGTTTTGATTTAGGTACTTCATATGTATACATTATAGAAAGATCCAAACAAGCTAATTATTACCTACATTGCCTTACCAATTTAGCATTTGTTTTTCATTTAGGGGAGAAGGAGGAAGGAAAGGAGATAGAAAAGGAAGAAGGGAGGCCAAGAGGAAAGGAAGGAAGAGAAAGAAAGAAAGAAAAAGAAAGAAGGAAAGAAAGAAAGAAAGAAAGAAAGAAAGAAAGAAAGAAAGAAAGAAAGAAAGAAAGAAAAAAAGAAAGAAAGAGGAATGCTTTTTAATAAATATGGCTAGTCAATGTCTGGTGTTTTATGATTTTGAAGAATTTTTTCACACAATTTATTGTATATTATTCAACACTCAGAAAACATGTGAGTTAAGATTATCAAACATTAGTTTTTTTTTTGTTTTCTTGATGTATAACTTAGGTTCTATGATTTGTACAATGTATGTGTAAGGTGACCTAGGGCTAATTCAATAATAAAGCCTAGATCAGAAATGAAGTCTTCTATAACCTAGTTTCCCCCATTCACCACGTGAGTCTAAATTCTTCATTAAAACCCATGACAGGTGGTAAAACCTAGACAGACCAGAGTTGGGGATATACTATAGAGGTAGCGTACTTGCCCTAGGATACACAGGCCTTGGGTTCAGTTTCCAGCACTAAAAACTGAAGCATCCAGAAAGATTATTTTTTCCCTTAAGCAAAAGAAATAAGGAAGAACAGCACCTTTAATTGGAGCTTTTCTCGAGTTCCACTCTCAATGAATACTGCCTCATTTTTAGAAGTTTATTTAGTGTAACCCCTTTGCAGATAGTCATCTGAGCAAAAAATCAAAATGCACAGAAATTCCACATAGGCACATTCACAACAATAAAAAACAATAATTTTTATTGATAAACAGAGTTTCAGACTACTAATACAATTCTTCATAAAAACATTTGCTAGGAGCATTAAAAATAAAACAACAAGTGCCACGCAACACTGCCCCAGTTCTCGCATTTTACTGGCAGCTAACGAAATGCAACAAAACAGCCATGACCATATTAAGTACATGTTATAAGAACAAACTATCAGCAATCAGAATGGAAGTGTTAAGGATGAAGGAAGATTGCAAAAGTGCCATTAGATGAGGAATTGAAAACTTAGGTCATACTGTCCTCAAAAAGCATTATTAAGTTACTGACCCAAAAGAGTGGGAGGGTATTTAGAAAAGAAACATTTATTAGAATAGTAATGCAAAATGAAAGTAATTATTTTTGCTATGAAAGCTAAACACTTAGACTCTGACTACTTTGTGACAGTTTGAAGTGTTACCACATTCTTAATTAAAGATGAACATTTCCAGCTTAAAAAAACCTCCAGGTGCTGTGTGAAGCTGCACATTGGTAGAATTTGGATATGTTCAGTTGATTCAAATCACAGACTTATCCTGGGCTATAAAAACACTTCAATTACTGAAGAGCAAGCGAGTCCTTTATGTAATTTTCCTATTGTCATTTCTTAGCTCATGATTGTACAGTAGAGGTTACCACAGAGAGGTGGAGCCAGATCTTAGCAAAAGAAGTATAAGCAGTTTTTGAACCTTATCAGCAAACCTTTTCTTGATCAAAGCTGACTTTATCCAAACCAGATTTTTGTGCAGTATTTATGTGTGCCAAAAGGGTAATAAACTCTATAAATGTGATGAATAAAATAAAATATATTTGGCCATATGCTCTCCTGTGCATAAGTCTTTCCCTGGGAAGTGAGGAAAGTGGTTAAGGTGATGCAGTAATGTTTTTAGGCCACTTACTACATAACTGCTAGAAGAGGTTAGTACCTTAGTGGGCTCCCTAAGCCTTTAAGTTACTCCTAAGGAGAGACTTGCTGGGAATATTAAATTTCAAATTACATAAAAGTCTTGAACAAGCACTAAAGGTACCAAAGATGTATTATTCTAGATATAGATGAAATAGAATCCACATGGTGTAACTTTCAGCCTACCTAGAAAAAATTAATAAGAAACATTAGTGTGCCATACTTCCCAATGGAAAAAGTAGGAGGTAGGTTGCCCAGGATGAGTGGTCTTATTTTCTCATTCAGAAAGGATTATTTATACCTCCATGTAGAGAGGTTTCTCTTGTTGTCATATGTAATATAATTATATATACGCTGTCAGATAAGTATTTGGTAACCTTGACATACTTAACTTTTACTGACATTGCCATCTATTTATGACATTGCTATCCAATTATATTTTAATGGATACCTTTGGTAACTTTTCTCTTATTGTTGGGACAAAATACCCAACACCCAAAATTAAGGATGGAAAGGTTTATTTAGCTCACAGTTTGTGGAGCTTTCAACCCATAATCAGCTGGCTCCAAGGCAGGGTGGCATGGCAGCAGGGCAGTCATCCATGCTAGTGGAAGACAGCAAAATAAGCAAGAGCAAAAATGGGAGGACAGTGGAGAAAAAAACTCTGTCTCTTATATTGTCTGTAAGCCACCTACCCTAGGGTGGGCGTAGCACTCATGCCCATAATCTGAGCATTTGACAATGAATCAATCACAAATTCTAGAAGAATGCCCCCATGATTGCATGAGGCTTTGCAGGGAGGGGTCATTCAGGCACAAACCATTACAATGGAGATATTGATTTGAATGGGGTTTTTTTTTTTGTTTTTTGTTTTTCATTCTCTTTAGACAAATAGGAAGGAAAAAGACAAGAAAATAATCTACAAATCCTGCTAAAAGGAATGACTACTGTTCAGTGACCTTCCAATCACTTTTCAGTATAGAATTTATAATTTTGCTGCTGAGTAAATGACATGAATGAACTATTTCTTGTTTTTACAAATTCTCCTGGTCTCACATTTAAAAAGTCTGTATCTCTTCTTTGACAAGTACCATTTATATAAATGCTTAATCATGTACTAAAGTACGCTTATCTTTCTGTTACTGTAAAGTTGGAATGTGTATTTAACATGATATTCACACTGTTTTATTTTAAAGAGAAAAAAAGCACAAAAAATCAAAAAGCAATCAAGAAGGCAAGCAAAGAAACAAAAAAAGGGCCAAACAACAAAAAAGACTAGTGACATAGAATTTCAAAACAAGACAATAGGAATTTAAAAGTGGTTGTTATAACACATATTGTTATATTCAAAATAGTTGCTCAGGTTACCAGATACAGGCATGCAAAATTAACCAAACAGTAAGATTTCCAGGAAAACGCTGGTGAGTCAATGCCATTTCCAGACTGCAGGGGAAGACAATAAGAAGTCACCAAGAAGCAAGCCCTCCCTGTGAACTGATGTTATGCGTGGGCTACTGGGGGATAGCCAGACACCAGGCTTTTCCCATGAGTCAGCTCCATTCACAGACTATGAGGGAAGAGAACAAGGAGTCACCAAGAAGCAAGCCCTCCCTGCAAATCAGCACCATGTCCAGGCCACTGCAAAGAGAGCCAGATGCCAGCCCCTTCCGGCACACTGGCTGAGAAATAAGAATTAACATCCTTCCCCCAGCCAAAATTGACTGCCTGAACTGGAGAAACACAGGCTGTGACGATATCTATTGAGGTAAAATACAATTTAGTGCTTGTAGTGTTTAGTGTTTCACTGACTTTGCAGGTCTAAAACCGGTAGTCTGATCATCTATTCAGAGGATAACAATATGCAATGTAGCATCTGTGGGGAGATCTCCTTCTGAAGGTAGTAGCCATTGTTAATTCCCTATTGCCTTGTTTTGACGTCCTGTATCATTTTCATTGTTTTGTTGTTTTGGACTTTATTCTGTTTTGTTCTGTTTGATTTTATTGTATCTGATGGCATGCGAGGCTATTTCAAAACTAGCAAGATATATTATGGTAGCTATTTTGGATTTACTATTATCTTGCTTTGAAGTCCTTTATTACATTAATTGTTTTCTTTTTATTGGTTCTATTTTGCTCTGTTTTGTTTGATTTTTACTATGCCTGAAGGTATCTGCAGTTATTTGAAGACAAGAAGAGGCATTATGGTAAATATTGTTGATTTCCTAATGTTTTGATGTCCTTTGTCACTTACACTCATTTGTTTCGATTGGCTTTGTTCTGTTTTATTTTGCTTGGTTATATTCTCATTAAAATTAAAAAAAAAGATTTTCCCTTTGAGCAGTTTCTTTTCCTTTCACTATATCTATTGTACCTTTTGGATCTTACTTACTTTCAGTTTCTTACACTAGCAATACAATAGGGTGTGTACACATGTGAGTCTGATTTATTTCACTTATGACTATGATCTCTAGTTGCATCCATTTACCTATAAAAGTCTCTAGTTTATCCTGTGTAGTATTCCATTGCACAGAAATACCACATCTTTTTTATCCATCCTTCAGTTGATGGGTATTTGGGTTGTTTCCAAGTTCTGGCTATTACAAATTGTGCAGGTATAAACATAGGTGCACTGTGATATGATGTTTTCAATTCTTCTGGGAAAATATTCAGAAGGGTATTCAGACTTCTTCTAAGTCTATCAATTAATACATGAGTAATTTCTAAGATTATCCTATCTTATTCAAAATGTAGCCATGCTTAAGGCAGCATTTCATACACACAGGAGTTAAGGTTCACCATGTATTTACCTTTGAATTAGAAATTATATCTTGTATATTTAAAAATTAGGTACTTTTATTATCAAAGAAAAAGGGAGAAGGAGGAAATAGAAGGGAAACAAAAAGGAAATGGAAAGAAAGAAGGAAGAAGAGAAGGAAAAGAAAAGCGGTACCTTAACCATTAGCATGATTTAACACTCAAAAATTTTTATTATATATAATTTACAATAATTAATCTGCAATAAAGTGCAATCTGACTTTCTATGCAAAAAGTTTTGTGAGAACTAGGCATGACACATCAAAGCAGTAGGATATCTGACTCAAATCTGATAAAGATACACGTGAGTGGACATGACTTTTAATCTTGCTAATTAAAAATAGAAAAATAAATAGAGCGTTTGCACTCAGTGTAAAAAATATACTTACAGCCTTGGTTCTATGAAGAGAAATTTGACTATTTAACTATGCTTCAATATCCATACAGTGACATTTTTTATTTACTGGGTTAAAAAATAATTTCTGTGGCACATATTCTTTCGTTAATGCATGAAGAGATTATATTGGTAAGTAACTCAAGTGATCAATGAAAAAGCAAGCTGCTTAGCATTTCGTAATTCTCTTTACTCACTCATTCCATTTCCCAAATGAATATGCTCCAAACCTCAGAACCAGAATCTATAAAATTACGACCTACAATAAGATGCACTTTCCAGGAAATTGCTATGTGCTAGTATTTTGTGTATCTCAATATACATATCTTTGAGATTTTGGAATATTTAAAATTCATTATGTTATATGCTATCCTTTTGGAGATACTCACATTGAAAACATAGTTTTAAAACAATACTTGCACTGCACTCTACTTTCCTCAGTTATAGGTCACACTTTTCCCCGTAATACTTTTCAGGGCTTTTACTGGCAAAGAATTTCTCAGTGCTTTCATATTTCAGATACTGGTTTACAGGAAATGCATACACCCTTAGAACTTTCTGGGAAAGGACAGTGCACATTTATGTAAACCACTTTTATTAAAAACATGTGCATGATATACAGAATATAATTGTTTCATACAGAACACTGTTCCAAGTTTTTGAAAGATATTGGAAGGTAATAAAAATATTTTTAGAATCTAAACTGTGAGATGAATGATCAACATTTTATTACAGCTTCTTTGCATAGTGAAGCAAATGAAAGCATTTAAACCAATCAATAATCTAAAGTTCTAACAATAGTTTCTCATAAGTCAATAACACAAAATGAGAGGTCCTAAAAAATTCTGATGAAAATTTAAAAAAAGAAAAAAACACTGACAGAATCAGCAAGTGTAAAGAGATCTTAAGAAGTTAGGGAGCCTATCTTTAGTCTCCTAAAAGAAACTTGACTGGATTCAAATGAGATAGAACTTTTACAATATCACTCCTATCAGAAACATTAACACCTCATTCACTTGGAAATAACTAATTATGAATTTCAGGTTATCAAAATGAATAGCGGAGCTGAGTTTTGTCTTTGTAATAGCTATTAAAGTAAATTTTCTATGCAATTGATGGTTTGAATCAGATAACAGCAAATATTCAATCTTATAAGCAGGGAAATATCTCAAGCCCTGTTTTCTAACTTTTTAAATTTTTTATTAGTACATATTTGTAGCACATTAACATTACATTCATCATGGGGATTTGGAAAATGTATATGACATTTCTCAACTCCTTTCTTTTAAACCCTCCCTTCCCTTACCCTTCATCCCTCCCCCTGCACCTCTTGGGCCATTTCATTTATATATAGGTTTATAATAATTTTTTTTAATTTTTATTTTAAAGATAGCAAAATCCAACAAAACATAACAGAACAAAGTCAATCAAAATAAAACAGTAGAACTGGTACAGAACTTCAAAGCAAGATATTAGGAAAACAACAGCTACTATAGTATATCTTATCTTCACAATAGTTGACCATTCCATCAGGTATAGCAAAATCAAACCAAAAATAAAACAGAATATAACCAATAAAAACAGAATATGAAATAAAGCAAAAAAAAATTAATCAGAATAAAGCAAAACAGCTAGCTGGGCCTGGTCACACACACATTTAATCCCAGAACTTCGGAGGCTGAGGTAGGAGGAGCATTGTGAGTTTGAGGCTGGTTTGGGCTACAATGTGAGCACAAGGCCGGCCTGAGCTACATAGTGCAACTCTGCCTCAAAAAACTAGGGCTGGGAGTTTGGCTCAGCAGTTTAAGCGCCTGCCTGCCTGTCTGGCAGACATGAGGTTGTGAATTCGATCCGCAATGCCACAAAAAAGAAAAAAGAAAAAAAGAATAAAGCAAAATAGTGAGAACAATATTGGGCCTCAAAGACAAGACAGAAGGGAATCCCCCATATTTGCCACATTGCACACTGTCATCTTCCCAAGAGATGTTCAGACTGCCGGCCCCAGGCCTGCAAAATCAACCAAACAATACAAGCATTTAGTTGCTTCGTGTACCTTAGCTGCTATCAACTTGGCTGGTCCGCCTAACCAGCAGGTTGCTTGGGAGGGGCGGGGGCGCTGTCCCTGATTCTTAGCCATGTGCTGGTAGGCTTACAGGAGGCACATATCTTTCTTTTCCTGGAGTCCGTGCTGATTGCGCACCACTCACCAGGAAGGCAGGCTAGTTGTCTTCTGGTTCGAACCTCCCTAACCCAATGTGCAGGTTTTCTGGAGGCACATCTTTCTCTTCCTTATGTTTATAATACTTGATGATCACATTCCTTGTAGAAAGTTGGTGCATGTACATATCACTTCATAAACCCATCTTTTTTACTTATCACCTTTCCTATTCTCCCTGCTCCATCTTTTGGTTACTGTATTCTCATGTGCCAAAGATCAATCTTGCTATTGCTTTTTTTTTTTTTTTTTTTTTTTTTTTTTTTTTTTTTTTTTTTTTTTTTTTTTTTTTTTTTTTTTTTTTTTTTTTTTTTTTTTTTTTTGGTATTGGGGCAGCTCATTATTTCTTACTGTCTATTCCTTACAGGTATTTTGCAATTTATTTATACACCTTGAAGTCATAATGTTAAGTGAATTAAATCAAACACACAAACTTCAAGCCCTGTTTTAAACGTTACTAGTTGTTTTCATTTTCCACATCATAAAAGATCTATGGAAAACTTGGTAAAGAAACAACAGTAGAAAGAGAAAAATAAAAATTTCCTATAATCCAATGACCCAGAGGTAACCACAAATGATGTTTTAGATAATAAAGCATGGCAAGCTTTTCTGTACAGTACCTAATAATAAATATTTCAGTTTTTATGAGCTACATAAATTATTTTTCATGTATATATTTTTATTTGTATATTGCTTTATTTTTCTGTAATTCTTTTCAAATGCAAGTTCTTACCTCTAATGCCACATGAAAACAGATACCAGGCTGGACCTCCACCAAAGGATGTAGTTTGCCAATCATTGTTTAGTTTATATACCTCACAATAAATTTTATAACATAAAACATCTTGAATGCTCAAAAATAGTATTTATAATATTGATACTTTACATTAGTGAATTATTAAACTGCTACAATTTATTTTAGCTTGTTTTTCAAAATAACTCAAAATTAGATACATACAAACCACCCCATCTTTCTAGAAGTCCAATTTTTAGAGTTCCCTTTTCTTGAATTTGTGTATATTATTTTTACAAGTGACTTTTATGATCTTTTAATTTATATATCAATCCATAATGATATCATTTAGTATAATTTTTAAATTGTCACTAAAATATTCCACTATATGTCTTTTGTATTTTTATTTGACATCTTGTTTTTGAGAGGTCTCTAAATGTCTTCCCCCATCTAATCCTCCCTATAAAGCTATGTGCATACATATACATTGTTATGTCATTCTAAACTATTTTGGAGAGCTAATATTTGGCAATACTCTGTTAACAATTAGTTTGTTTTATTCAGTGTGTTAACTTCTCATTTATATATCATAGCTTATAGCTGAGGGAACCCAGAAGCTGTCTAGCCAAATTCCCTCATCTTACAAATGAGTAAATGGACTTAATGAGAGTAAATGGTGTGTCCAAGATGGCACAGCAAATTGGTATCATATTCAGAATTAGTAACTACATTTTTGCTTGCCTCTGTGTAAAAATAATAAACTTATTACAACCCGTGTGTGCCCATCCTTGCATTATAATCAGGGCAAACTATTAATAACAGCAACATTTCTCTGGTCTTTTCCTAGCAGCTTATAGTGTTGCTAGAACTTCTGCTTCCTTCGACTTGCTCCAATTCAGTGAGTCCCTAAGGAGTATCTAACATGAATTTGAACATGTGCATTGTTTGATTAACATATGGTGTCAAACGTGTTTTCAGATGCACTCTGGCTTGCAGTTCGCTAGAGCATAATCTTCTTGGATGTATTTTCCCATTTTCTTCCTCTGGCTGTGATAATTGATAGCCTTTTCCTGCCATTTACAAATACATAAATGAGCAATGTCCTTTTTGCTTTATGCCTTATGCCCTCTGTAGACTTGTTTGTTGATCTGTGTGCTGTGCACATTTTGTATTCTAACAGTGACTGCAGTTGTAGAACATGTCTATTACCTTACTTGTGCTACCTAAATTCTGCAGAGATTTAGTGAAACAGATTTTTAAAATTTCATTGTAGACCTTCTCCCTGGGTCTATATAAGAAAATGATGGGGACTGGAAAACAGGATAGTGGAATGGACAAATTTATTTTTCTAGTGTGAACTTGAATGTTATACTTGGACAAGGTTTACTTGTCATGGGTTTCTCTTTAATAACGATGAGCCCATTTCTCTTTCCAAGTCTAGAGTATTCCATGAGGCTTCATGAATACTCATGAATACTTTGTACTTTGCAAAACTATTTCACCGGTATGAAATGCCTAGATATTTCAACTTTTAGGATGACTAGTCAATTTCAAATTTCAAAAGACATTTCTAAATTCTAAAGAAGAAATTTTTATCCATTTAAATTCAGCCTATACCCTCCTTATTGTGATATTAAATATTTATAAGAGCACATGTCTTACTCTAATCTATCACTACATCCTTGATCCATAGGAAACACCATTGAGATTGAAGTATTTAACTATCACTTTGAATGAAAATTTAAATTTATCAAAAGGTTTTATTTTTTCCTTTTTAAAATAACTAGTCAGCATTAATGTGGTAGGCATGGCAATGACCCCTCAAACATTTATATCCACATCCTAATCCCAGAAAATGGTGAATATGTTCCTTCATGTGTCATGAAGAACTTTACAAATGTGATTAAATGTAAAAGATGGAAGATTATCATGGATTATCTAGGTGATAAACACAAGGGTCCTTAAATGCGTAGAATCCTTCCAGAGTATAGTAAGAAGGAAATATGACTACAGAGTATGATCAGCTATATATTGCACTGCTGCTTTTGAAGGTAGAAAGGGGATCATGAATCAAAGAATGCAAGCAGTCTGTGCAAGGAAATAATATAGAGACCCCCTAGAACCTCCAGAAAAGAAGATAGCCCTCTGGTTTCTTCCTCTGGCTGTTATAATTGATAGCCTTTTCCTGCCATTTAATTTATTCCAGTAAGAAGTGTGTTGGACTTCTCACCTACAGATTTGTTAAAGATAACTTCTTATTATACAAACGTTGTGGCACCTGTTATAGCAGCAATAGAAAACTAATCCAATTCAACTATTTCCAGACTATCTTTATTTCTCTATTACCCTGCTTTGTTCTTCAAAGGCTAAAGCAACATAGAATACACAGTATAAAACAAGAAAGTCTTTATTATGTGTAGATATGAAAAGAGAAAAGAGAACAAATTAAGACCAACCTATAAAATGAAGCCTAAGAATCAGTTTACTACAAAAATGCATCTCATAAATGCATACATTGCAAGTGAGCTCCAAACTTTTTAGTAGTCAAGGCAAAAAGACAAATCTTATCACTTCTACAATGCATTCTATCATTCCATTCACTGTACAACTATGCATTATTTCTCAGAAGAAATTCAATTTCACTTGAAACTCACACCAGTTAAAATCATGTCCTGCATTTATATTATCCAATGATAATACTCCCAGTAAAATTTGTATGTCCACAAGTCTATGTTAAATTATATTGTTAGTATTATATTTCAGTGCATAGAATTGGCTTACAATTTTCTAAGTCAATGTAACAGTGATCTAAATTGTACATATTCAGAAGCGTTCTTTTTTTAACTTTTTTATTAGTACATTGTTGTAGCATATTTTATTTATATTATTTGTGGGGAATTGGTGCATGTACACAACACATTTTCATTCCTTTTTTAAATCTCTTTTCCCTTCCTTTCTTCTGTGCCCTCTCCATCAATGTCTTTATCCTCTTCCTCTTTATTTTTGTACATACTTGCAATAAAAAAATGTATAAACATTCCTTGTATGAAGTTCGTACGTTTACATAACAATCCTTGATGCATAGGCAACCCACAGATCTTACATTTGGCTGTTTTGTACTGCAGAGTTCACTGAGGAATTTTTTTTGCTTTAGTAAATTTATGCTCCTCTCATACCTAGATATTTTTCTTGTCTACAGAACAGAATTCCTTGCCCTCACATATTTTTAAAGGTAGAAAATTTTACATAATTAATGTAGAAAAGTCTTCTGGGAGATAGAAAAAAAGATGAGATCAACATAAAGAAAAAGGTTAGCTACTTACAATTTATTGAAAAAATACTTTTAGGTTGGATGATTCATAGTGTGGCTGCAGTTAGTGACATAATTCTATCTCAAATCCTTCTGTTAAAATAATGACAATAACAGATTAGCTTCCACTAGAATTCAGAAAGATCTTTGATCACGTCTCAAGCTTTTCTTCTTTCTGAATACACAAATTCCTGTAAACGCAGGAGTTTTAACACACGGTAGATAAGAAATTATTGGCACTGCATCTAAAAAACTTGTAATAGCTTGCTATTAATTTATACTACTGGATATCATCCCTTTGTTTTGATTGTGGTATTTGGTGAAAATTTTTCATTTTATTGAGCACTTAAATTCCAGAGGTATATTGTATATTTCAGTACTGTAAACCACTGAGACATTTAAATACTGGAAATTGGTAAATGAAATTTAGCAGTAAGTTATTGTCTTTTAAAATATGCAGCTACAGTTTCATACTTAGGAATTTCTATTATCTCCAACTAAAACAATATGTTTCATTGCTTAACATTCCAGAATCAGAAATATTGCATCAGTCATGCAAATGGAGAAAGCACTAGACTTTACAATGAGTTTTAAAAAGAAAAAGTAGTTACCAAAGAGCCATAGGGGTGAATGCACACAGAAGGGGCAGAATATGCCAGATCAAAATTGACAGATTGCTAAGAATAAAACTGAGCAATGGCAATAAAGCAATATTATTTTTCAGTTGTTTTTTCAAGTCAAATTTGTACTTATAGACTCTGACAAGTTTTACACATATAAGTGATCAGCTTCCAAGCATGTGTCAGGTGCCAAAAAGCATTGAATCCGTGTAAGATGATGTGACTGTCACAAAGGAGGCCAAATAAACCTTGGAAAATCACGCACTTGGGAAAATGTGCAGGCATCTCAGACGCAGTGGTATTTTTTTCACACACAAAAAAGAAAAAAATGCACATTTGCTCTAGTCTAGCTTAGGTCCCACACAGGTAGCCTTCTGGGGATATGCCACCTTGTTTCCTACCAGATATTAAGCACTCTTATTGTCCCTATTTTTTTTTT
>RJWM01000174.1:112517-271581 GCA_004363535.1 Dasyprocta punctata | reverse complement strand
GGGGGTAATTGTGACCCAAACTGTGTCCATTGTTGATAGTGTTACAGGCAACTGAGTCAGACAAAAATATTATAGGCAGTCAGACAGGGCTGGGTCCTTGAAAGAGCCAGTGCAGAAGTTCAGATACCTTGTAACCTCTGAGGAGACAGGCACCTCCTGCTGCGGGCCGGATCTCAAGACAAAAGACAAAATAAATGCATCCATATCCTAAGGATTGATATTCTAAATAGTTCTATATCATCCTGAGGAAGTCAGGAGTCAGCATTCCACTCACCTACAGGAAGAGTCCCTGCTGTTAAGCATCCCGCTTACTACGTGACTCGCTTCCCCATTTGTGCTTGATTTAATCAATTTTACCTGAGCAGTTAGTCTTATTGGTTAACCATGGTTATGTCCCACCTTATATTCATCTGCCTTGTGAGTTCCCAGTTTTCCCCATCATGATTTTATTCTATAAAAGAACCTAAAAATGACAGAGTCTTTGACAACCCGCTCGGGCCCCCTTCTGTCCTTCAGACAGAAGCTTTCTTTCTCTCAATAAATATATTCTGCTCTTACCTCCGTTGTTCCTAAAATTCCTTCTTCGATTTTAGAGAACACAATCTCGCGCCGGAAGTATAGTAGGTTGGGAGTTTCATTCCCCCATATCATTTGGAGGTCTGGGATCATTTTTCCTATGTCAATAGGATAGTCCTCCAGGGCCAGACTGGGAAGTAGACAGTGGAGTTCTACTTAAGGCTGTAGCTGGATAGTTTTGTGACCTTTGTCTCCCTGGGTATCAATTTTTTTTCTCCATATAATAGGATCAAGCTGCCTGAAACATACCTCTCCCTGTGCTGGGAATCAAACCTAGGACCTTGCACAAGTTAGGCAAGTGCCCTACCACTAGGCTACACCCCAACGTGATTTCTAAAGCCCTTCTAAAGCTTCACTGGGCTCAGGCAGGAATGCTGACATCATCAACTCAGACTCTCCCAGTGTCTGGTCACACCCAGGTTCCATGAGAATCTGACTTTTCATCAGCATTATTTCCTTCAGAGGGTAGCTTTTCACTTGGATAGTGCTAGTGATGTTTGAAGAGAAGGAAATCGCAACCAAGCTGAATCAGGCTAAGAAAGGGTAGGCCCAAGTCTATGTCCAGGTTGACTCTTTATACAGTGTCTACCGCAAGATGGAGTCACGTTACTTGCAGGTATCTCAACAAAACAAAACAAAACAGAACAAAACAAAACAAAAAACCAAAAAACCGGGCTTGATGGCACACATCTGTAATTACAGCACTCGGTGGGCTGAGGCAGGAGATGGTTGAGAGTTCAGGACCTACCTGGGTTGCAAAGTGAGCTCAGGCCAGCCTGAACTGCATAGCGAGACCCTGTCTCAAAAAGGCCAAAAAAAAAAAAAAAGCATCCAGTCCAATCTCATTGTTTAACAGCCATGAAAGCTGAAGTTCAGTGATGTATAGGGACCTATAGGAAGTGAGTGGCAGAGTGGATGAGAGTACAAGTCTGGTGCCTGCTCTGGCACTCTTCCTCCTATACCATGTTCCTTCTTCTACCTGCATTTTGTTACAGTTTGAGACCCTGTCTTTGGATCGTAAGTCTGTTAAGTTTTTATTGTTCCTCTGTCAAAACAGGGCTACCTTAAGGAGTTTCCTTTTCATGAGAATCTCTTTCCAAGGATAAACCTGTTGAATTCTTACATTGGCTCTCTTCTAGACCCCAAGTAGGGCAGAAGTAGGCCTTGCATACCAAGCTGTGTTAGGTGTGCTGGTGAGCAGAAAAGATGTCAGAGGAAAAGGACAGCAGATCAGTGCAGGAAAGCTAGGTATTAATGGGAGCAGGTACTAAGAGGTGTAGGGTACAAGGGACATTAAGAAGCTAAAGATGCATTCAAGGGATGGGTTATGGCCAATAGTAGAGCATTTGCCTAGTATACATGAGGTACTGTGTTCCATCCCCAGCACTGAAAAAAAAAAAAAAGCATTAAAAGAAAACCCTTCAGGTTTATTAAAGTTCAGTTTACCAACAGTTAAATACAGTTAAACTTAGCCTTTCAAAGGTACATTTGAAAAAAATAAAGACTCTTTAGCTGAGAGCCACTCCTGCCCAGGGTTTGTCTAATGCAGAGCGTGTTGAAACAGCGAGACATGGAAAGTACCAAACAGGAGGACAGGATTCTTATTGCCCTGCCTCTAACATGCTACACGTGCTTGCCTTTGGGAAAATCGCTGACGATTCTATGGACTCTTGTAGAGCAGGCAGCTTGTTTGAAGGGCCCTCTGAAAGGTGTTCTCAAGGAAAGCATTTGTGGGGTTCTATAGAGACAGGCACATGCTGACAGTCTGTCCTTCTCTTCCTTGCCCCCAGCTGACACTGCCCACATTCCCTGTGGTGGTGAAGATCGGGCACGCGCACTCGGGCATGGGCAAGGTAAGGCAGAGGGGCCTGCAGTGCTCCAGGCTTCTTTCAGAAAGCCCATCTGTGGATTGCTCATCTTCCTCTGCTCCTGAATTCTTTCCAAGGAGATGATGTGGCCTTTTCAAAGCCACAAGTGCTTCTCAGCCTCTTTCAGCAAGCAGAGTGCAGACCATCTGACTGGTTCCTTGGGTCTTTTGCAGAAAATGTGACTCCTGAGTCCTGAGAAGGGAAGCTAGAGAGCAGAGATGTGACACCCATGTTTGTGCCTGCATGGGAAACATCACGATAGACTTGGATCTCTAGGCCCTTGTGCCTTCTCAGTGTGCATATGTATATAACCCCCTTCTCCCGCTCTGCCTTATTTCAATCTTAGGTCAAAGTGGAAAACCACTATGACTTCCAAGACATTGCTAGTGTGGTGGCCCTCACCCAGACCTATGCCACAGCAGAGCCCTTCATTGATGCCAAGTATGACATTCGAGTCCAGAAGATCGGCAACAACTACAAGGCTTACATGTGAGTAGATGGAGATCCCAGCAGGTACTCCCCATTTCTCCTTAGCAGCCAACCCTCAGGGTAACCTCATCTGACCCATAAGACAGGTAACAGAGAAGGGATTTTTTTTGGGGGGGATACCAGAAATCGAACTCACAACCACGTGCTTGTCAGGCAGGTGCTTGTGCCGCTGAGCTAAATCTCCAGCCCCAGAGAAGGGATTCTTAACCCAGATTCTTTTTAAGTCAAGGAAAGGGATCTGTGAACTAAGATGAGAAGTAAAATTAATATCATTTTAACTAACCTAAGTGAAATTTAGCTTTCTTTTCAGTCATGAACAGAAGCTATAGGAGTAGCAGTACATAGGACTTTGTCACTAAAAATAATCATAGATATTCTTGTATTACACTACAGCTGTGACAGATATCTCTAATTACCAATTACTGTCATCACTATTTTAAAATCATGGTAGTCATTAGCCGTGGCACTATATCCTGTTATTTAGAGAAACATAAATTGATTAATCGCAAATTTATTTGTTAATTATTTTTGATAACTCTAATTGGGTGCCTTTGTGAGACTGTGTACTTTATATTACACATCTTATATATTTTATATATTGAAAGGAATGCATATGGTTTACCAGAGTGCCAAAGAAAAAATTTAACCTATACATATCTAGCCCTGAAAATGCTACAGAGCATTAAATCTTAGTGGTCAGAAGAACAGATGGGGTCCATTTAGCATAATGGAAAGTTGAACTATAATAGAAACACAAAAGATTTCAAGACTACCTCACCTTCCATAATATACATAGGAATGCAAGTGGCTTATACTTCCAAATTTGAAAATACTAATCTCCTACTTTAAATAACACTTAAGATGTTATTTTCCTTACAAAGAATACTATTAATATGAATTTGATCTTCACACCCAGGACTTCAGCAGACATCAGCGTATAGGCTTCCTGCCCTTTCCCACTTGTCTGTCTTCTCATGCCTGCATCCTTCTCTTCAGGGTCTTCCCCCAGCCCTAGAACCTGGTTTTTTTGTTTGTTTGTTTTTTTGTGGCACCAGGGATTGAACTCACAACCTCACGCCTGCCAGACAGGCGCTTAAGCCACTGAGCCAACAGCCCTAGCTTTTTGAGGCAGGGTCGCACTAAGTAGCTCAGGCCGGCCTTGCGCTCGCGTTGTAGCCCAAGCCGGCCTCGAACTCACAAGGCTCCTCCTCCTACCTCAGCCTCCCGAGTGCTGGGATTAAAGGCGTGCGCCACCACGCCTGGCCCTAGAATCTGTTAAGGGCTGCTTCCTTGCACTCATTCCCATACCTCACACACCGACATCTTATCCTGCACCGCTCCCATATCTCCTCTTAGGTGAGTAGGATGGAGTCGCCTCTGCAGCCCATGCCTTGCGTAGCAGCAGGCACACAGTAGACACTGTAAACACTCAGGGAAGAGCCCTTGCAGAGCACTGAGGCACAGAGCTGCTTCTGTTTGGTTTGGTTTGGTGCTGAAGATTGAACCCAAGAAAGACCTAGCACCAGCTAAGTCCATACTCTACCACTTTACCACTGCATTACACTCCCAGCATAGAAGGATTTTTTTTCACATTTGTTGACTAAATTTCTACTTTTTAAAAGTTTATAATTTTATGTTTATAGTCTTCCTGCTTCATAAAAGGATTTTAGGGTTGCTTAAGAAATTGTCACAATGTAAGATAGAATAGCTTAAAGACCTTTCTAAAAACTAGCCAAAAAGAAGCAGAAAAGTAGTTATTTTCAGATATCTAGGAAAGCAGATATTCTGTCTTTTAGGATGTAAAAACTCAGTGGTAGAGTTCTTGTCTAATATGCATGAGTCCTGGGGTTCTAGTCCTAATACCACAAATATAAATGAATGAATAAATAAGTAAATAACATTTATTGATGACAACAGTGGAACAAAAATATTTTGATCCTTAAAATGAGACACCACATTTTTAGGGATAGCATTTCTAAAAGCAGTTTAAAAGGAAGCACAAGAGAAATACCAAATGTTGATAGAAAGCGGGCAACTGTAGAAACTAGAGGGCATTGACTTGGTTTTATTTGTAAGGGACCAGCAGTGATGTGAAGGAATGTTAGGCTTTCTTGGCTTCTCTCCATCTCACCTCTGCCCAGACTTGTGGCCATCTCTGCTCTCAGAACAAAGAATTGACTTAGCAGAGGTCACTTGAGGTTCAGGATTCCTTCCCTGCCCCCAGCTCTCACCCTGGATAGCCAGGGCAGCCATGTCGTTGGGCAGAAGGTGCTAGTCCTGTCCTCTTCCTCCCAGGACGTAACAGGGTCCTTGCACAGAGGTCACGTAGCCTGCTGGTGCAGAGGCAGTTGAGTTGTAAGTGGCTGGCCCTCAGTATTCTTCTGCTCCCACACTCTGGGGAGCCCGTGTGGAGCTGTGCCCTGTGTTCTGTTGTTAGAGAAGGGTGTGAGGTCTCAGGGGACTTTACAGACTTTACAGTGCCCCACCAATGTAGGAGACATTATCATTATTTACAGTAGTTTCTGAGTCTCTGTTGGGTTTTATAGTTCTGTGCTAAGGACAAGGAATTGAGTGATTTGAGAATGATTACAAGGCCATACTGTGTTTTTAACCCATCAATGTTAGGAAAACAGAGTTATTTTTATTGTGGCTTTTGTCTCTATGTTTCTACTCAGATTTGCAAACCATTCTGCTGTTTATTTGGATATAGGGTAAACTCATCATACCGAGGAAACCGAGGTTCCTGGATTTGTATCTATATAAGCTTTGACTGGGTAAACAGTGTTGGAAAAATCACCCAAACTTTTTGGGTCTTCCTGTGCTTGTCAGTAAAACAGGCCTGAATTCCAGCCTGTCATGGCAGGAGTTTGACAGGAGGCTTCTTTGAGGGGTTGGTGAGGAGGCACCTTGCAAGCCTCAGCACCACCGATGTGAGACCTGTTGTAATCATTAGTGACCTCACAAGGTTGCCTCAGGGTTGGAGAAAATGGGGCTGATTTACTGCTTCTCGATGTCTAGAGTCAGCTCTTCAGGGAGGACCTCCTGAGATCTGTCACAGCCTCTCTAACCGCTGTCCCAACAGTGCCGGTGATAACAACAGCACATGGGGGGCTCTGTCCCCTAAGCTATCCCTTTCCCCTTGACTGTGTCTGGGTGAAGACTAAGAATTTAAGAGATATATTCATAGTGCTTATGGTTTACCTAAACCTGTATCAATTGTTCGTTGAGTACCAATCTGCAATCCTGAGTTTCCATGTAAGAGCAGCTCAGAGAGGTGAAGTAACTTTCCCATGGTCACCTAGCCTGTCAAGAGAAAATTCGCAAACAGAAGCCTGGTCATCTGCCTCCTATTTAGGCCCAAACTAATTGACCTAGTGTGTGCTCATGGCTGAAGGGTGCTGTAAGCACAGCAGTAGCTGGTGGCTTGATGCTGTCAGCTCTGTGTGATAGAGGAGCCAGCCAGAGAGGTTTACTGACTTCCCTGATCACGCTGTTAATCTTGCAGTGGCCCTCAGAAGTGGCCTGTTGAATGACTGAATGAATATGCCAGTAAGGAAGGCACTGGGCAACGCCCACAGGACCTGCAGGAGTTCTCAGGATGAATGGGATTCAGTTTGCACAGAGAGGGCCCAGATTCTGAGCAAGTAGGCCACTAAGAGTATGAGATACAGTGCGTACACCAGCTGTTTGCCATAGCTGTGGACAGTCTTGGCTTAAGACTCAGCTGTAATAACCGAAGTAAAAAGTAGAGGTAAAGTTGTCAATGAGGTACAGGTAAAGTTCTGTAGGAGTTCTAAGGGGAGCAAGAGCTCATCTGATTGAAGATCAGGACAAGCTCCATGGCGCCAGACCCTCCTGAGCTAGACCCTTGTAGAGAGAGGAGGGCTTCACGGGCAGATTTGGGAGAAGCAGTGGGCTTGAGGCTCAACAGACAGCCCTGAGGCGTGAGCCTATTGGTGCAAGAGGCAATGAGCTACATTCTGGAAGGCTGCATGCTCTCCTCTTGCTGGTGTGGCTCATGGCTTTTCCTATCCCTGGTGGACCTTATTGCAGGAGGACATCGATCTCAGGGAACTGGAAGACGAACACCGGCTCTGCAATGCTAGAGCAGATCGCCATGTCAGACAGGTAAGTAGGAACAGTCCAAGCCCCAGTGAGAGGGTGGCTGCCATGAGGAAGAGGGGTAAGATATAAGCCTGCCCAAAGGCAGCCTCTGAGCAGAAAGGACACGGAAAACACAAAGGCCCTGGCAGCCAGTTAACCAGACTGGGCAGGACCTGGTCGCATGCTCAGTTATGGAGATAAAGACTGTGTCTACCACAGAAACCCCAAGAAAGTAATAGTAGTTAGCATGGGCTAGGATAGCCAAGGAAGGCCTCCTAGGGGAGGAGAGACCTGCTCTGGGCTTGGAAAACTGGGAAGGATCAGGAGAGCAAAAAGGGAAGGCATTGTAAATAAGGGACCATGCTTGATGGGGTTGGGGACACTGGGGATGAGGTATGGGAGGGGTGGAGGCAGCAGGAGAGCTTGATTGGCAAGCATATCCACAGTGAGCTAATGCCATTACCTTTTCCATCCCTGCCAGGTACAAGCTGTGGGTGGACACCTGCTCTGAGATGTTTGGTGGCCTTGACATCTGTGCTGTCAAAGCTGTACATGGCAAAGATGGGAAAGACTACATTTTTGAGGTAAGTCAGGCCCACAAAGTATATCCGTGAGAAATAGCACTCAGGGCTTCAGGCCGCACTCTTTCCTGGAAAACTATGTGGGCAGCCCAGACAGTGTGTAGTTTAGAGTCTCCTGAGTTATGGGAAGGTCCCAGAGGGCTGATTGGCTTAGCAAGATACCTCTGCCAGTGGGAAGAGATGCTATATCAGCCTGCTCAGCTGACCCAGACCATGGGTAATTGATGCCGGATCTGGGTACCTGGGATCCTAGTCCAATGCATTCCTCTTTGAATCGGTTGGGATTTTCACATTCTTAGTCTGAGAGAGCTGCCTTCAGGTCACTTGGTCCAACCTGCTCATTTACAGGTTGGGGTATGGAGGCCTAATGCCATGAGCATGTGCTTAAGGCCATAGAACAAGTCAGTGTCTCAACTTGGACACAGAGATGCAGGAGTCTTCTCAGCATCTCTGAGCCTTGGAGACACTTTCCTCAACCTGATTCTGTCACGACTTTGCTGACTCCTTTTTCCTGTGTTAGAGGGAAAACCCACGGCTGTGTAAATTCTTCCCAGATTGCTGCCCAGTTTTCCTGGGAGCTGGCAAGGCTCCTTGCCAGGAGTTGGTGGTTCTCACAGAATACTAATATGAGGGGCCCAAGGTGGGTTTAGATACCAAATCTGCCCTGTGACCTTCTGAATGGCCACACTTCCATTCTAAGGAGGTCTCTGGTCTTTCTTCCATAAATGAGTTTGAGCCGTAAGATAGTCATTTCCATTATTGATGTGGACCTCGAGATACAGGAGGAAAAAGAATTAGTGGCAAATAGGGAAGGTCTCCCAGGTCAGGAACAAAGAGGCAAGAGTCTAGTCATTCAATGAGCAGAGTATGCTGAGGAGGCAGAGATGGTGCCAGGTGAAGTCACAGGGATGAAAACTGCCTGCTGTCCATCAGAGACTGCAGGGGATGCCCTTCCTGTCTTCCTGCCCATCTTTCTGCTGCTTTGAACCCTAGGCTGTACCCTCTCCTTGCTGTCTGCTACTTGCCACTGTCTTCAGCCAGCAGTCTCCATCTCACCGAGCCCTGGCCTGGGGAGAGGTAAAGGGAAGGGGCCTGAGACCAGGGTTTACATGAGAAAGAGACAAAGGTCCAATTTCTGCTGAGGAGATAACTTCCAGCTGAAGACAGCATCATCTGCTTCATCCCCTATCTGTCTTTGCTGACTTAAGACACACCCAATTGGAAAGACTATCCCAGACCTTTTATGTTTCCAGACCCTTTCCTCACCTGGGCTGCATCTTCCACCAGGTCATGGACTGTAGCATGCCGCTGATTGGAGAACACCAAGCAGAGGACAGACAGCTCATCACTGAGCTGGTCATCAGCAAGATGAACCAGCTGCTGTCCAGGACTCTGGTCCTGTCTCCTCAGAGACCCTTGACCACCCAGCAGCCACAGGTAAGTTGCAGAGAGACACAGAAGAGCCAGGAACCACTGCTGAGGATGCTGGAGGCTCTAGGATGTGTAGAGGTCAGCTGCCCACAGGCCTGGATGGAATCTGAGGAGCCTCTCCCTCTTCCTTCTTCCCCTTCTGTCCCTCTGGAGGCATGGTTATCTCCCATCCCCACTGCAGGAGCCCTCTCCCAGCACGCTGCAGGGCAGCTGCAGAACTGTGCAGAGATTGAGTTCCAGAGTGCTTTTTCAGAACATAGTGTCTTCAGGGACCCTGCATCTTTAAGCTGTGAGTCTTCTGAGGAAGGGATGGATCAGAGTGCTTACTAGCTATTCACAATACATGTGTAAAGAAAGGATCTTTTTGAGAAATCTGCTGATCTATGAAAATGAGAGGAACAGGCCCTTCATTCTGGAAGAGTTGCAAGAGAAAACTCAAATTAAAAATCTGCTTTTCTTCCTAAGGGAGAGGAGATGTCTTTCAGATGATGTGATGCGTAACTCGGGGCCAGTCATATCCCAGTGACTGTGTCCCTGCTGCAGGTTGGTTGGGAAAGCCACACTGGACCACGAGGCCCTATAGGTCTAAAATGGGCCAGAGAAAGGGAGAGAGAGTGTGGACCAAGTGTCCCAGAAGGAGGCATCTCATTTTTCAAAAACATCCCCACATTCTATCTCCACTGGACTTTTGCATAATGAAATGGTAAGAATTTAGAATAATGAAAAAGAATGGAGTCCTGGTCTAGCCTTTTCTCTGAACAGCTATGTAACGGGGTGAGAGGGATGATGAACTTTTTTGGGAATTCAGGTTTTGTCATTTCTAAATCAAAATTCTCAAAAATCTTGCCTTCAAAAGCCAACTTCAAACAGGGAAGTAGGATAGAATGATGATTCAGAATGTTGACTTTGAAATGAAAACTACCCAATTTGAGTTCTAAACCCTGCATGTATTGGCTTTGTGTCAGTGGTCAAGGTCCTTATCTGTGACTCATGAAAGGTACCTGCAGCCCCTACTTCCTAGGGTTGTTATGGGAAATATTGAACAACCTAAAGTATGACGTAACACAAAATAAGGCACTCAGTAGAGGGTAACTGTTACTATCGTGTGAGGAAACAGGGTCTGGTCTTGGATCCCTACAACCTTACGCTTGGAGAGTAAAACTCCCTTTTGGGAAGATGAATGCTCTTACAAGATTACATTGCACCCACGGATTGTACTGACTCAGAAACAGAGCAGCTGGCTTCTAGAAATTCTTCAGTAAGAAAGAAGAAAAGGCTGACAGCCCTATGCTGAGTAGGGAGAACAAACAATAGGAAACAGTCTGGATTACTTAGGATAGAAGCAAGTGATGGTAGGCTTAAATGGCCACAGAATCATAGCGTAGCTGTGTTGTTGATGTTTATAATAATGAACTTGAATCATCACAACAGGGAATATTGGTGTTTTGGTTCATATTCTATATTCTGTTTTTAAAAACCTAGAAACATAAAGCTTAAGGAATAGTTCCTTCCAAAATTGACTAAAATAAGATGTGTGACAATTAGTAAGTCAGCTACCTCTCTGGATCTCAGTTTCCCCACCTTTCATATGAGACACAACATCTAAATATCTCATGTGCTCTGAGAATGTCTTTGAGTAGAATGCAGTATGTCCACTGTCACTGATGCTTGGGAAGTAGAACTTCTGGGCCAATAGATAGTGCCCCTGCCTCTTTCTGGGTTCCCAGGTTGAGAGTGGTCTTGTGCAGCAGAATGCTATCATATATTAGCCCTTATGAGTGTTTCACAGCTTTAGCTGACTTGTAATGTTCTGTCCTCTGACCAAATGTAAGAGGGTTGGGCTCTGTGAGGTGTAGATCAGTTGCAGAGGATGTACTTGTGCTTAGAATGCACAAGGCCCTGAGCTCAGTCTCTACCACCAGAGGGTGGGGAAGGGGAAGGAGGAGAAGAAGTGAAAGATTTTCATTGTTAAGAAGTCACACCTGCAGTTAGATTTTATACTTTGGTAAATGTGACAAAATCAAGATATTTGAACATAGTCCTGTCTTTTAGCCCAGAGAATATCTTTACAGATAATTAGAAGTAGCCTGTAAACCAGATTATGACTTGTCCCTTCTCTACAGGGTGAGTGGCAGGTTACTACATGTCCCTGCGCTAGAGGAGTGACATAGAGAGTTGGCCCTCCACATCTGCGAGTTGCATGTGGCAGAGTGAAAAACTGCCCATGAAAAATGTAGTCAGGCCTATGGTGTTTGCATCAGAAGATAAAACTTCCCAGAGAGCACAAAACGTCCATAGCAAAGGGATAACTCACCCCAAAGAAAGCTCTGTGGTATAAGCCCCTAAATCAGCTCATTACTAAAAGGAATATCCGAGGTACGCTACTACCTCAGAAGCTCGTGGTTCTGGAGGTCCAAGGTTGAGGGGCAGCATCCGGTGGTGACGTTGCGAGGAGAATCTCAAGGTGGTACAGAGCGTCACAGAGCAGGGGAAAGGGAGTGTACATGTGTCCCTGTGTCCTCTGACCCATGTTTGTGTCTCTCCCAGGGTTCAGTCCTGGGTCTTCACCCTGATGGCCTGATCTCATCCTAATTGCCTTGTCCTAGAGTCCCCGCCTCAAAATACCATAGTCAAAGGAAGTTTCCCCCTCTGCATACCTCATCATGGGGGTGAAATTTTAGCACACAGACCCTGGGGTGATGCACTCAAACCATATCCAAATTATAGTATCCATTGCTTTAATACAGTAAATATTGAAGTTTAAACATTTTTAAAGAGAAATACATAATCTGTCAAAGTCCAGGCAACAAATATAGAAAAGAAAAAGCCTCCGTAAATATATCAGCTCCTGCAGAGATTGCTTGCAGTGAGGTCAGCGTGAGCACAGGGTAAGTTTTCTCTGCTCAACTTCACATCAAAAACTATCACAGGGTGTCATAGAAAGCGTACCGTGCTGAGGTCAGCCCATACTCAAGGGTGATTCTATCCTCTGCCATAACATTTCCTGACCTTGGACAAGCTACTTCCATTCCCCAGACCTGTGTTCCCTCACCTACGAAATGGAGTTGAATGAGATGATTTTGAGATCCTTTTTACTTCTAAGGTCACATAACACCTGGAGTTAGCCATACTACAGTCTGAGGGTACCATCCTCCATAAGACTGCCTTCACTAGTCTTTCTTTTTTTCTGATACTGGGGATTGGACCCACAGGACCTCCACCTCTGAGCTATGTCCTCAACCTTTGTGACTTTTTATTTTGAGATGTTACGTTGCCCAGACTGGCCTCCGACTTGTAATCCTCCTGCATCAGCCTCCTGAGTAGCTGCGATTACAGCCCAGCAGTCCCACTGTCAGGTAGGACTGCCCACACAGCTGGTATCAGGTGGAAGTTCAAGGGATCCCACACCACCTCAAGATCCACAGTTCTCTGGAAGAACTCACAGAGCTCACTGAAAGCTATTGCACTCAAAGTTACAGTGTATTTTAAAGAGAAGATACAGGGTGAAACTAAGCCAGAAGGTACACAGAGCAGACCCTAGGGGTGTTCAGTGGCCAAGCGTCCCTGTCTTTAGCCATGTTACCTTCCTGGCATTAATATGTGATGGTGTGCAGTGGAGCATTGCCATCCAGGGCCGCTTACGTGAGCTTAGTGCTCAGAGTTAGTGTAAAATCAGTTGATCACTTGGTTAAACTTGATCTCCAACTGCCCCTTCCCTGGGGGTTAGGCCAATATCATGTGGCCTGTGGGGCCTGCCACAGATGAGAAAGACGTTCCTATCACTCAGGACATTTTAGAAGTTTAGAGGTTTCTTTCTCGGAGCATGGTACAAAGAAAGGCCAGACCTCTCTTAGGGTAAGGCCAAATGCTTTCCTGTACACGTGATTAAGTTCACATAGCAAATGTTTTTCAGATACTTTCAGCCCATACATAACACAGGCCTAGTCCACAGAGTGTGCTTAAGTTAGCCAACAGCCTTAGGACTTTATGAGATAAGATTTTCTGCCCAGAAGATGTTTATATTCTGAATTGAAACGGTGACTGAATTCACAGGTCTTAGAATGCTGTCTTTTTGTGTCCCCTGTTAGCTTCCTCTTAAGCCTGTTCCATGACCCCAGGCCACCCAGAAAATAGAAGGAACGCAACGGTTTGTCACACTTGGCAAAATGCTATAGCTTGGGCTTGAGGCTATGATGGTTGTGGTCCCACTTGTACCTGCTAACAGCATACCAGTTATGGTAGGGCAGAGGGTCCAGCCATGCTGAGTTAGGGCGACAGAGTTGACAGTCTAGACTGCCTTCTTATGTCTGCAGTCACATTGCTCACTGCCCTGCATCTTCACCCACAGGAAGCTGCTTCCAAGGCCCACCCTCCACCTGTGAGCTAGATCCCACCTCCTTTTCGCTTCCAGGTATCCCTGCTCTTCTACATCATCAGTTTCTCCTTTTCCAAAAGATGATCATGTCCATGTGTAAACATCTCTCATTTGAAAAGTCAAAGCCCATCTCTCCGCCCTAGTACCCTTCCACTACTGCCCCATTTTTCTGCTCCCTGTCTCGATGAATCTTCTCGAGTTGTTGTAGCCACTGTCTCCTCATCATCGCCTGCTATATCTTCAGCCACCACCCACTGAAATTGCTCTTGGTAGAGTCTCCTCAGTTCATAGGTCAGGTGGTCAGTTCTGTTCTCTTTGCTGCCTTTGTGGAGCTTTTGGGATAGTGGTCCACTTTTGCTCCTATGAACCTATGGCCACCCTTGGCTGGTTTTCATTCTACCCCATTGGCTCCTCCTCAGCCTTCTTTACTGGCCTCTCTACTTCCGCTGGACCTCTGAATGTCAATGCACAGAACTCAGTTAGTGCATGTTCCCTGGAGATCCTGGCCAGCCTGAACCTCCTTGCCCGGACCACTCCTTTCAACTCCAGATTCACACATCTGACTCCTGCTTTACACCTGTCTTGACCTATCTAAAGGGCATCCTGAATGTAACATGGAACAGAAGTGGTGTTTATTCCCTTGAGCCTTCCCCTCACCTAATTTCCCCCGGCAGATGAGCCAGTTTTCATGTAGGCCCTGAGCTCCTCTTTGCCCTCATCCCACCCCACCTCTTGTTCACGATGCCCTAGCTACATGAGTGAGGAAGGAGCTTTCTTATGGGGTGGGTCGTTTCTCTGAGATGCCCACCACCATCTGGCACAGCTTGCTCTTTCACGACAGTATAACTGGTATTTCATCAAACCAGTACAAAGTTGCCACCTACTCACAGGCTACCACCTCACCCTCCTTTAATTTTCTGGATGCACTTTCAGATGAGATTATTTTTGTCTGGTCATGTGTTTACCACTTCCACTAGGATGTAAGCTCCCCAAGAATCAGGATTTGCCCACCGTTTTATCTCCAGGACTTAACAAAGTATCTGGCACCAGCAGCCACTGAATACAGTTCTGAGTCACCTAACCAGTGGCTTCCTAACTGAGGTCTCGGGCGTTGCTGCTCAAGAGTGTACTTACACAAACTAAAAGCTGTGCGGCCCCTGGGCAGTATAATCTCACGAGACCACTGTCATGTGTGTGGCCAGCTGTGGGCCTAAATAGTTTTATGTAGCACACGACTATACAGCAGAAGTGTACTAAGAGGGTGGTGGGAGCCGGGCATGGTGGCCTAAGCCTGTAGTCCTGGCACTTGGGAGGGTGAGGCAGGAGGATCACAAGTTTAAGCCTAGACTAGACAATGTAATGACTTAGACCCTGTCTCAGAAAAAAAAAAAAAAAAGTGGGTGGGGGCTGTGGTTGTAGCTCAGGGAGAAGGCCTTGGGTTCAATCCCCAGTGCTGAGAAAAAAAAAAAAAAAAAAGCTGTTGGTGGGTGGTTTGTCCATGCGCTGTCAGGTCTGTAGACTATGTAAATGGTAATCACAAAACTAAGTCTGTCTGCTTTTTGTTATTAGTTGTATCACTCCTTTGTGATAGCAATTCTCTACAATCGACAGGGAAAAATGCTTCTCCTCTCCGAGCACACCACTCTCACCACGTGTCTCTTCCTCGGTTAACTGTCCTATCAGACTGTTTGGAGTTGCTGTCAGGATCCTCTGGAGACCTGAGGGTGCACAGGTAGCGGGGATGTGAACCGAGGATGTCACTGGGCTCAACCTGGATTTTGAGTGGCTGGAGGGACCCTGGACACTGTTACTGCTTCAGCACCTCTCCCTGCAGTCAGGCCCCTCTGGCTGGCCTCTCTCAGTGGCTGCGAAAGAGCCCCACGACTTGCCTACCTCTCTCTCAGTCCTTGCCTGTAGTCTTCCGCTAGGGTGTTCATTTCTGTGGCCACAGAAGGACACTAAAGGAGACCAGTGAACAGGGAACGTGAAGGTGGTGAGCAGTCAGCCCCCCAACCTGGTTCATCGTGGAAAACAAGCCATGAGGTATACTAAGGCTGCTGTGCACACTTCCAAGGAATAGGGGCTGTGGTGGAAGGATTAGCCATGTCCGGGAGAGCCAGGAGGAGGGTGGCGAAGCCTGATGGGAGCTTGGCTTTAGCCTAGTGGGACTCCCAGTCCCTGGGCTGCTGGGACAACTGACCCTCTCCACCTGTAGGGACACTGTATTCAGGGTGGCAGTGACACCTGGTGGCCAGGAATGGACAAAACCTCCAGACGGTATACTAAGAGAGCCACCTCTCAGTACCCCTGTTTGAAATCTCTCGACACATTCACAGTCCTTTGGAATCTGTCATCCTGGATCTAAAATGGGCCTTGCACCCCTCTGGAGTGGTGGAGGCTGTTCCACACCTTTCAGAAAGAAGGAAGAGAACTTGTGTGGACAAAGCCCTCAGGTTATCCAGTGGAGATGGTGTCCTGGTCCTCTCCTTCACATGGCTGATCTTCTTTCATGCCTCATGACAGTGATCTCTCTTTCTGTTTTCCTGTACATCCTCCAGAGCCAGAGGCTGAATTGCTCCTGCAGGAATTTCAGACATTGCTGGGTGAGCAGGGCTGGTCTCTTCAGTGCCCCTCAGTGATGGCACAGAGCTGGCTTTCTGTGCGGCGTGTGGGGTAGACACGTGAGTGGCTGACTCTGAGACTCAACCTTTGGAAACATTAATATACATCTGGTGCCAGGGTGAAGATAAGCTGCTTCTGTTTCTAGTTTGGCCCCAAACAATCAAACCATACCTAGAATGTCCTTTTCAGTATGGGAGTCACAATGTAACAAGGACAGACCCTTACCTCTAACCAGGATATGCTCCAAAGAGAGAGACCTGAAGGGTAAGGGAGGCAGTCATCTCAGGGAGCCCATGACTCAGCACCTGCAGCTCTGATGCTGTCATGGACTAGAAATGCTTCCAAAGGCAAATCTGCTGGAAAACAGGTTTAGAGGCAGTGTAAGCAGCCAACTTTCAAACAGTACCGAGAGGAAACGGCTGCCCTAGGGAGTGGTGTGTGGCTGTCACATCCTTGCTGATGTTCAGGCGGGCACAGGATGAGGGTGGGCTGGGGCTGGGACTGGTGGAGCAGGTGACTTTTAAAAATCTCTTTCCAGATCTAGGAAGTGTGACCCAGACTGTGCAGGAACTGAGAAGGTTGTGACGAGAGCGTCTTTGGCTCTAGTGGGATATTCTGCCAATCCTTTTGTGCTGGCCTGACCTAAAGAGAGGTTTAACACAGTTCCAGCCAGGTCTTTGCAGCCGTGAAGGCTCTGCAAGCTGTGGTCTTTTGAGTACAAGGAGACCGAGACAGAGAAGGGACCTCTCTGTTCTGAGAAGTGGAGCCCGGAGGGCTGTGCAGCTAGGGAATGGATGCTGCCGTCCCTCGGATCCCAAACATGGGATCAGCTTCACTGGAGCTCGGAAGGGGTAAACTTAGGACAAACCAAAGGCCTTCCTGCTTCCCACAGCAGCACTGGCTTTGAAGAATTTGTTCCTCACTGAATGTAAGCTGAGAATTTGAGGAGATTTGGGGCAGGTTCAGATAAAGCCACTGGTCACTAGATCCCTGAACAGACTATTAAGAGAAACTGACTATTTTGGGACTTAACTTTCAGGGACATCTTTAATCACTTGAAACTGACATTCTGACCTAGGGTGACCAGACCCTCAGTGCCCCCATAGGACTCATGGATTACCCCCCTGGGACATTTCTGGTGTCCTTAGGTTATGGGAGAGCCCTGGTTCAAGGGCTGAGCTCTGCACTCAGAGCAGTGATTGTCCTCAGGAAGGAAGGAGGAGCATCTCATCCTTGGGCATCTTTCATAACCTTTCAGAGGAAGTAAGGTTGCACTGGTAAGTGTAGGGGTGAGCCTGGGAAGGTCCCAAGGTGCCAAAAACATGCTGTCCCCTTTGCTCTGAGTAAACCTATAACCTCCTGACCACATTCCTTCCTGCTGCTTCATTCTCCCTGGGGTCCTAGACCGGGGGAGCGGGGCCTGGGGGAGCTGATCAGAATAGTTCTGCGGCGTGTCCAACGAGGAGCTTGGCCTGGCCCCTTTCCTGGGGCCAGACCCTGGGACCCTTTCCCAATTTCCTGTCTCAGATATGCTGACCAAGCACAGGCCTTCCTCCTTGGTCGGGGCAGCTGGTCTCAGGCCAACAACCCTCAAGAATTGAGTCACTCAATGTCTTTCCTTCCTCAGCCTTCCATCCTGCTGGAACCTCAGATAGGAGCTCCTGTCTCTCAGCTTGTCTGCTGAAAGCCACAGGATGGCAAATTAAAAGCACCTTTGACAAAGACCCACAGTCCTTCATCCATGGGTGGTTTCTCTGCAGCCCAATGATTTCCCTCCCAGTCACCTAAAGAGCTAATATTTACTCTGTCTAAACTGGCTTTGCTGCCTCTGCAGTGGCCTTGCTGGAAATAAGTCAGTGATGTGCAGAGGGCATGGTATAGCCTGGCCCAGAACCCTCTGCACATGAAACCACCATGCACCAGGTGACAGGAAGCTATCCAGCAGTGTCTTCTCCACTGATGCATGCAGTTCTAACATTATAACTTCATTCCTCTCGAATATTTGTTATTATTTAAGTAATGATAGTGATGCTCGCTTCTATCACTGCTTTGCCTAGCACTTTACAGTTTACAGAGCACATTCGTTATTTAGGCTCACAAACGCTATGTGAGATGGCTTGGGCTATCAGTTGTTTCTTTACTTACATAAGGCCTGATGGCTTGCCCAAAGTCACATGCTGCCCAAAAGGAGAGCTGGGTCTTCTGGTCCACAGGCCAGGGAGTGCCACTCAATCCCATGACCACCCCTTTTGACTCCCCCACTGCAGCACAGGGGAAGGTAAGAATGGAGAGAACTGTCTGTAGCCCTGTATAAGGAAAATACTTGCTCTCCTCCCTTGGCCTAGGAAGTCTCTAAGTTTCACCAGCTATGTCCTGGCCTCTGGCTTCTGTGATCAGCAAAGCCCTGAGGAGTCTGCACAGCAGGATCCCAGCCTCCTTGGCTTCTATGGAGGGCAGAGCCTGCTCGCCCTACCAGGCCGCCCAAAGCCTTTGCCTGTGGACATCTCTGCTCAGGACCAGCAGCCCTGGGCTCTTGCTGGACTCAAGACTGTACTATTGAGAAGGGTTCATTTCATGTCTCACCTCAGACACCTAACAAGCTGAAAAATGCGTGATGGAATTAGTGGATACCCAGAGCCACAAGAGCCTGTAGAGGTCATCTGTCCATAACCATTCAAGCCCCTCCACAGCATCTCTGACCAGAGTCTGTCCAGGTCCTGCTTAAACACCTCTCTTGCCAAGAAGTTCACTACTTCCAAACCCAGCCCTTGTTGGGATACAGATTGTAATCTGAAGTCTTCTGCAAACCCTAGGTGCTCCCATGGTTACCTCGTTTTGTCCTTGAAGTCTATCCATCTGGGAAACTGAGATTCAGAGATTAAGTAATCTGCCCAGAGTCACATGAGGAAAGATTTTTGTTTCCAGACTTCACACCTCCTTATCTACTCGAGTCACTTTTTATTCTGTTAGCGTGTGCCTTAAAAGAGGTGACTGGAAGTGGTGACGGTGCTTTCTCATGAGGCTTGGTCAACCGAAAAAGCAGAGGACCTTGACGCCCCTCACCAAAGCACTGCTGTACCTCCAGCCACTTCAGATTTTGGTAGCAGTCACACACTCTGAGCTCCAAGTCACCTTATAAACCCAGCATTGTTCGGGTTTTTCTTACACTGCTGTAGAGCTCTTTCCCCCTTCCTTTTTGTGTACAGCTGGTCACAAGCACTGGACTTCACATTCTTACCTGTTTGAGTCAGCCTCACTTCCTGAGAGAAACTGCTGCTCAGTCTGACCGTGGGCTGCTGCCCCAGGCTGGCTACAGGCCAGACTTTGGCAGTGACGCCTGAGTGACCAGACTTGTGTGGAATTTGGCATCCCAGGAGGCTCTCGGTGACCGGAGACAGATCCCATGGTAGCCAAACCCACAGGGAATAGGCCTCAGCTCCTAGCAGACAGCAGGCTTGTGGGAGGAGCCAGAGTGTCTCAGCCTGGCAAGGCACAGTCCTTGGGGACTGTCCCCCAGGCCTATCATATCCCTGAGAAGTCTTCAGTCCACAACCTCAGTGGAAGCAGGACAGGAGAAGCTCTCTAGGCGCCATCAAGGGTGGCCAAGGACATTCCCAGGCTCTAACGCAGAGCTTTGAATAGGGCAGTTTCAGTCTCGTGTCCTTCGAGCAACTCACACATGTAATCCTATGGCTGAGGAGAGCCAGCCTAGCCTGCATGGTAGGATCGTCACTTTGAGTGGATCAGGAGTGCCTGAGTTCTTCCATTGAAGACCTTCAGGGTTTTTTCTGGAATCCTAGGTTCTCAAGGTTAGGAGAAACCTTAATGTTCATTTTATTTACCTCATATTTAGTGAAGGAATATTCTCTGCCATCTTTGCCAGGTAGCTGTATAACCTCTGCTTAAACACATCCATCTCCCAGACCAGCCGGTGTCCCTGCTTTTACAATAGGAAGTTCTCCCTGTGGGTGAAAGTCTGCCTTCCTGGAGCTCTGGCTCGCCAGCCTTGGTTCTGCTGTCTTGCTGTGTGATCTCCCATAGCCCTCTCTGAAACACCAGTCCTTGGAACATAGTATTGTTAGCTATTCCTGACCAGCATCTGCGTCTGTTCACTGGCAGCCCTTAGGGCGCTGCAGTGAGGCTCTGGGGGAAGAGACTGGCAGAAGCCATCCTATTGGCTCTAAAAGCTCTGTGTCTTTTGCTGTCCTGCATCTGAGTATCCGTCTCAATGAGAAGTTATGACATAGATGGTGTGGCCTAGTCTAGAAAAAACAGTAAGGTCAGGGCAGGAAGGCACAGGTATGTTTAGGAGATAAAGAATAGAGAAGAGTGGGAAGGTCAATTTCAGCCATGCTGAAGTAATCAGGGATGCTGATAAAATAGTATCCACCCCATATAAGCGCCTGGAGGTATGAGGGAGATACAATGTAAAAGTGCTTACTTACTGAATGACATACAGGATGTACTCTCTAAGTATTAGCTCTGAAGTTCCTAGAGAGGTTAAGTAGCTCAGGCAGGGAAAAGGTTTAGGAGGATAATAGGTAGCCATGGAGAAGACAGATTGGAGAGAGAAGAGTGGAAAGAATTAGACTGTTCTAGTCAAAGCAAGAACTGATAGAGGCCTGTCTAGGTTGGTACAGAAGCAGGTGAATCTCAGATGTCAAGAGGGAGCAACTGAGGCACCCCAACAGCTGTTGGGTAGAATGGTCACCAGCCAGCTTACTGGATAAGGGTATGACAGAGTCAGGGCCCAGGTCCAGTCTCCTGGATCCCATGAGAGTGCTTGGGAAAAAGGGGGTGGATTTCTGGCTGTGATTTGCAAGTGGTTGGGGTTACAGGTACAGGGGCAGTTTCTAATGCTCTTCCTGAGTAGTTTGAAATAAGGCTGTTATCAAAAGACACTAAAACTGGAAAGCGTAGCACTTCTACTTTCAGTAGTGGAGCTGAAAAGAGACCATAACAGGCAGGAGGGAAGATGGGCGACCAGAAGACAAGATGAGGAGCATCCAGTGGGCATGTGGGAGGGCATCACAGGGAGCGGGCACGAGGTGAAGAAGCAGGGCTGCTCCACGGTCCACCCCCAGAAGCCCCTCAGTGACGTCACCATCTGCACAGTGGGCAGGCTTTCGACTCCTTAGACTGTTTCCCTTTGCTGAAGTCAAGCTCAAAGCGCTCCCTGCCTTTAACAGGTAGGAGACAAACTAAGTCATATGCAGCTTTGATCCTGTCAAGATGGATTCAGAATCCCAGATGGGATTCTGGGAGGAGAGGAAGCAAGGGTTGGAGTCATGTTGGGCAAATGGGTTGATGCTGTTTGAGAGGGAAAACAGCTTGGCCTTGAGCACTTCGCAGACATTAACGTCGTGCTCCTTCCTTCTGAGTGAGAAAGGTTCTGGGAAACACATGTCTGTCCTGTCTCCAGGCCCTCCCCATGGGTGTCCCAGCCCAAGGAGTGGCTAAGACCCCAGTCTTAGAGCGACCCACTCTGCTCACTCCAGATGAGAAATGAGCTTTGTGTAGCTTGGTCACTGGGTCCAGCCACCACTTTCCCTGTACCCAACCCTGTCTCTTGAGCTGGTGCCAAATCCCTTTCCATTTAGCATGCCAGGCCTCTGAATACACGCAGGACCTGGACATTTAGGTGGGCCCCCAAGAAGAAACCAGGTGGGGTTGAAAGACTCAAAACTTTCAGAGAAAGCAGGTCTGAGAGAGTGGATGAGGAAGGGGCAGATGGGTCTCGAGCAGCACACGTTAGAGTGTCAGTGACCCACCTCGCCCAGCCACAGCCTCAGGCCTAGGGAAGAGCACAAGCTTGAGACAAACCCCACAGGGACACTGCGGCCCAGCCACGGAGCCACAGGGTTTCTCTTTGGAATTCACTCAGAGTTTTGTTTTTATCTCTCGCATTTTTGTCTTCCAGAGCGGAACACTCAAGGACCCGGACTCAAGCAAGACCCCGCCTCAGCGGCCGCCCCCCCAAGGTTGTTTACAGTACATTCTTGACTGTAACGGCATTGCAGTAGGGCCAAAGCAGGTCCAGGCTTCCTAAGTGATGGCTAGTTCTTTTTTCAAAGCAGAGATTTTAAGCCAAAAAAAAAAAAAAAAAAAAAAACAAGGAAAGGAAGGAGAGCGGGAGGGAGCGGCGCCCCCACTGCTGCCTGGACTGTTTTCCTGTGCAGTGTCAGCCCGTGGAGTTCTTCACCTGTTCCTGTCCGTGCTTGTAATGCGCACTGTCATTCCTCTGTGTAACCTGTGATTCCGGGGCTGTGTGTCAACAGTGTACAAAAGAAGTGTGCCTCTCCCAGCCTGGTGTGACTGTCTTCTGGGTGGTTTGATAGTGTTTTTAAAGCATTACATAACATGGGGTAAGCCAGGAGCACAAGGATGGACAGGGGAGAAGAAAAGCAACAGAAAATAAGACCCAGCTCCCTCCTCCTCCCTGGGGCTCAGGTGAACCCCCACCTCCGTGAGTGTGCTTCAGACCTTCAGTGAACTGTGCTTTTGCTTCCTTTCTGCATGACTCGGGTAAATAGATAGAACTCTAAGAGATATTCCAGGTCTAATTTCCATTGCTTCATCTGTTGAATTTGAAGGCATCCACCTTTTTTCTCCACTTGCTAAAATTTGGTGCAGTTCGAGTTTGTGTGAATAGGCTGGCTGTACCTGTACAGCTCTTGTGTTTTCAGTGATGAAATACAAAGAACAAACTACTTCCAGGAATGCGTTCTGTATTTCACATCCCAATGTACCCTTCGTTTTCCTTACTAACTAATTAGCTGTGAGATTAAATAAACCAACAACAGATGACAGAAACCCCATGGGACCGCCAATGTGCAATATCCAAGTGAACTTGTAAGTATTTTGTGTGTTGATCTCAGTCCCCCGAAGCTGTTCCTTCCTGGTTGCTGTTTCGGAACCAGCCATATGTGTGCCTCTGTGGAACTGGGGCTGCTCTGTGTGCCCCAGAGCTTGGCCTATGCACCGAGATGATTCTTTAGCAATCTTGAGCCTAGAATGCAAGGGGCTGCTTAAAGTCTGGAAGTATTTGAGCATTCCTGAGGCCTCATGACTTGAGAGTAAATTGGAAATGCCTGTGGTACCCGAGTGGATGTGTTACCCACCTTCTGAACCCCGAGGGTTCTCTCAGCTGCTGCTGTGTCCTCCAGAGGCTCAGGATGAAGGGCCCTGTGGGGAAAGCTGTCTCAGATGTAGCATCTGTGTGTGTTTTGGACAGAGGCTTTCGGGTGAAGAGCCCTCCCCAGCCTGTCCCCTCTCCTCCAGCAGGCAGCGCATGGGCAGGAAATAAACCAGGGCTCAGGGGAAGTGCCTCATCTTGCTATCACTGGGCAGGGCCGGGGCCAGGTACCAGGTGGCCTTCTCTAGCACTATGGCCTGCTGGAGTTGATGCCAGCAGTCTGCCTTTGAGAGGAAATGCTTCTGGCTGCCCTTTTACATTTCCTCCCTCTGTACTGCCGTGGCCCCACTCCAGAACACCAGAGCCGAGGCACTGGCAGTGTTGGTAGCATGTAGCATGAGTGATGTGCCCAGGGGAATGTGCCCTGCTTCCTCTTCAGGTTGCTGGCAAATTCTGAGGCCATAGAGAAATGCATAGGGTGTGAGTGTCCTGGCCTGTGACCCCGCCCCTGGGTGACGAGGGCAGTTGGTCTGCTGTGAGTACTTCCGTATATGCATATGAGCTTCCAGGTCCTTGCGTGCCTCCCAATCAGATGAATGATAGAAGGGAATGAAGTGATATGTCTCAGAATGGAGGAATACTTTTTGTTGTTGTTGTTTTAAATTTCTTGTCAAGTGGTGAGCTGATAATGAGTGGCGTTGCTTCTCTGCATGTTATCAGTGTGTTCATCCAGGTGCTTTTCATGTGACATTTGTGAGCCACAAATGCAAAGTTGCCATTTGAATTCAGTCAGGCTCAGGATGGTGTCAGCCAAGGCCTCTCAGGTGGGGAAGAAGCTGATTAGTACTCCCACTGCCAAAAGCAAGCAGACAGCATCACCTGACTGTCATGTACCCTCAGGCAGCATGCTAAGGGACAACTCTGTGGCCTGGGGGACATGTGTCACAGTATAGAATTGCCATTCAGGTGTTTTGTATCCATTTCTTTTCTGATGTTGTCCCCTTTTCTTTTGTACTGATCCAGCTGGGAGACCCTCAGCCACTGCTGGAAGTGTGATTGAAGTACCTCTCTTTTGTGACTCTTGTACAGCTTAATGTGCAATAAAAGAAAAGTTATATCTGTCTTCAGTGTTAAGTTGTACAGTTTCTGGCTATTCAAGTATCTCTGTATAAGTGGGAAAGCATACAGGTTTCTGGTACAAGAAGCTGAGCTATCAACCCGAATTCCTTTATAAGAAAACACTAACCATACAAATGATATCAAACTCGGGGAAAGACAAAAGCTAACTAACATGAAATAATCTGCTAATCTATCATCTTCACCAGCTGTTTGATTTGAACTCTGAACCTCTTATACATGCAGAATTCCATGTATTTATGTATACATTGATTTATGTGTAACTAACCCTGGTATCAGTTAATTGTTTATTGGTGATAAAGGGTGGGGAAATGGGCTGCTGATCATGGATGCCTGACAGCATAGACACACACTGTGCCTTTCCAGAGGGGATAGCTATTGCAGTCTAGGACATCCCAAACTGTTGAGTTTTGGTGAGCCCACTCCCTCCTCCAGGCAGCTGGATATGGGCTCTGAGACTCAGGCTGAGAAGCAGGACCCTCAAGGCCCACTCTGCGTCATTTCCACTTGTCAGTAAACTTCTGGGTTGTCTGTTGATTTCTGGGCATGCAGACCTTGTGGTCCATTAAGGTCTGAGGAAACTTGTACCTCATGGACTGCCTGTCAACCTCCAGAGGGAGCGGGGCTTTTCTGTCTTAATGCTACCAGATGCTTCCACGTCTGTCACTGGGAGAGCAGGATGCCAGTTCTTCTTTGGCAGGCTCTTGGCCAGGTGGTGCCCACAGTGTCCCTGGGGAAGAATGGGCTTTGGCTATCTGGAGAGTTTCACCACACACCTGACAAGTGCATCATGCTGGAGCCCCTGAGGGTGTCCCTGAGAGGTGGAGGAGTGCCCGGAAAGGAAGGATTGCTGCTGTCATGAGAGCTAAGGCTTCAGTGACACCCAGGTGGGGTGGGTGGCTCAGGCACTGTGGGGATGCAGCTAAGCCAGTAGTCGTCAGTGTTGGTCAGAAAGCACAGGGTACTTTAAAAGAACTTTCTTGTCCATTATCATCTTTAAAACACTACTCTCTTAAATGATAACTAAGACTAGGACTTAATTCTGTAACAGTGTTATGGTTGCAAGAACCAAAGCCCAGAGAAGCTTGGTGACTTGTGCAGGGAGTGTCTGGTGTTGTTTGATTCCCAGCGTGGTGCTCTTTCCACTGCCCTTCCTGCCTCTGCTGTGTGGAATACAGGACTTCTTGGCAGAGCAGGATGGCTGGTACCCCAGGAACCCTGGGGGAAAGGGTGGGACCCTTCACCCCCACCTCTTGTCTTCTGAGGTGACTCAGTTGCTTTGTCTCTGAGGAGGAGCAAATGGTGGTGATGTGTGAGGACAGGGACTCCCTTCAGAGGCCTCAGAGCCTCAGGTGGTGTCTTGTTACGGAGTTTATCCTTTTAGTAATTAACTAACCACACCCTTTGAGCCATAGATTCTAAGGGAGCCTTTGATATGGTTAAATTATGAAGTTTCTCTTGTACCGAACCTAGGGGGCCCTGGGCAACCCCAAGAAATGCAGCCCCCAGGCAAGGTGCTGCCTCCACGCCGGCTCCCCTCTGGACCATCAGTGCCACCTTCCTCTTCCACCTCCTCTTCCTCCTCCTCGGCTCCTCAGCGGCTGGGCGGCCCCACCGCCACCCAGGACGATGCATCCTCCAGCAGCAACTTGCTGGCAGAGGCCCAGCCGCCCCAGGCCGCGCCTCTGCAGAAGCCCCAGCCTCACCCACAGCTCAAGTAAGACTTTCGGCAGCGCCTCCCCACCCTTTCCTGCCCTCCTCCACCTGACCTGACCTGCTAGACGCTCCTCCAGGCAGGCGTCCCCACCACCCCCAGATATTTGTGGTGGGTTTCTGTGGGTTGCTTTGTGTTTGCTTTCTGGGGGTTTTTTTGGGTTTTTTATTTTTTTTATTTTTTTGGTTTTGGTTTTTTGGTGAGGGGAATGGTTGGGGCTGATCAGGGAGAGGATAAAAGGGGGACACGGAAGTCTAAGGAGGGCCTAGCTGAAACACACACCCTCCTCTTTCTTCCTGAGGAGTCGTACCACCGCAGAAGTTCAGCTATCAGTAGTCTTGCCCTAGCTGAGGGTTTGATGGTTGTTTTTTTAAACCCCATCTCCCACTCTTTTTCCCTTCCCTCTTCTCTGCTGTGTGTGTTTCCCCGCTTCTCAAAATGTAAATAATAGATCCTGTCCTGCTTCTGACTCACATGTCAGGGTATACAGTCAGCAAGGCTGCCCCAGAGAAGGAGAAGTTGTTAGCTCCATTTCAGCTTTTACCCTTAGGTCTGTGGGAAGGTGCTGTGGGGAGTGAGGGGGGCTCAGTACTCAGACAGAGGCCCATGGAGCATCACTGGGCTCCCAGCTCTGGGGTCCCCTCATTCCCTCCACACTGTCCTGTGCAGGAACATGCTGGGACCCCGGGGAGACAGCGGAGGGCAGCATGTGGGTACAGACACTTGTCGGTTCCACCTGCTCCCCCAAACCAGGCACGCCTCTGGCTGCTTTCAGTGTCCCCAGACAGTCACTTACATGTCAGCAGAGACAGTGGTAGCTGGGGAACTGGGAATGACCCGCCATGCTTCCAGTGTGAGGCAGTGAATGAGTCTTCAGGGGGAGGAGAGGCGTGTTTAGGTTCTGTTAAGCCACTTAGACCATCTAGTCACTGCACACAGGACAACTCCATTCTTTCCCAAAGCCACACCTCTGGTGAATAGCAGACCCCGGGCTGCGGTCTGTGTGTCCTGGTGGTCACTTGCACTGGGTCTTCCAGTCCTAGAGGTGGGGGGAACATAGCTCCCCCTGCTCCCCAGTTCCTGCCATGACCCCTCTTTCACCTTGCCTGCCCATCACTGCCCCTCTGCCAGTTACTTTCTGCAGGCTGACTCTTTGGCCTCACCTACCTTCTCATAGTCACCACTAGCCCATGTGAAGGCAGATCTTTGGTTTGCTACTGCCTCTGAGCTGAAACTGTGGAATTGAGCCAGCCTCTGATGACGCGCACGTTGGGGGCTTACACCGATGCATGCCTCCCAGAGGCCAGCACGCTGGGGCCCATCCCCAGCCGTGGCGGAAGGCAGGGCATCTGTTCACAGTCACTGCGGGAGGAGAGCCTGCTGTGGGTCCTGTGGAGGTCATTTCCCAGGCTGCACCCAGCATTAGGAGAGGGCTGGCAGACCCGACACTCCAGGGGAAGAGTGGTGGATCCACACACCAGCAGAAAAGCCCTGTGGGAGTGGAGAAGGAGACAAGCCGGGCTGCTGGGGAAGCCAGACCGCACGTCCCCTTCTGAGGTGTAGGCTTGGCCTCCCCGTGGCCTCTTCTTGCCTTCACAGTTTTTCTCTCTGAATCACTTACTAGTCTCTGAAGGGAAAAGTAGATCCCCCAAATGGATGTGGTTTGGACTTCTTCATTAGAAAACTGCCTAATAGTCATGGCTGATGTGTATCTCTTTGATCCTGCACACCCTGAACCCGCAGACCTCACATTAAGGCCCCTCTGAGGAAGGCTGCAAGGGTGGCTATGCCCACTGTAAGAACAGGGAAAGCAATGGAGGCACCGAGCTTTGGATCAGCGAAGGGAAAAGAATGGAGAGGACCAAGTGAGCCTAGAGATCACCGTGTTACCAAATATCTTCATGTCATGCATGAAGATCAGATGGCAGAGAGGCACATGGCTTCAGGTCAGGTGTGAGTTGAGGGGCAGAACCCAGGCTGTGACAGGGCCTCCTGGTGCTGAGTCTACCCTGTGACAGTGGATGGAACGGGACCGCAAGAGCCCACAGGACTTTAGTCTCTGCTTGTCACCTAGTTCAGCACTTACGGACTTGGGGCCCTCACGCTGTTCAGCACTAAGCAAAAGAAACAGGGCTGGGTGCAGCTCAGTGGCAAGCCCTCGCCTAGCGGGTGTGAGACCCTGGGTGGCATCCCTGGCACTGCAGAAAAGTAAGAAATAAAAATGAATGAAAGAAATAGCCTTCGAGTCATCCCTTCTTCCTCTTTCCCGTTTCTCTGTTTTCCCTTCTCCCTGCTCCCACGATGCTCCTCCAGCCCCTCCCTGTTCAGCGGCCCTGAGGTGAGGAAGACGTGTAGGCCCGGGAGCATGCCACTCTCGCTTTCTTCTGTCACCCTGACCTCTGGGGGTGGGAGTGGGGCTCCAGGTTGTAGCCTCCTCACATCTCAATCCTTCCCTGACTCACTGGGATCACCACCCTCTCACATTCTCTTTGGTTTTTATCTTCAAGCAAGTCGCAGTCCCTGACAAATGCCTTCAGCTTCTCTGAGTCCTCCTTCTTCCGGTCTTCAACCAATGAGGATGAAGCCAAAGCAGAGACCATCCGGAGCTTGAGGAAGTCCTTTGCCAGCCTCTTTTCTGATTAGCACTTCAGAGCCTCATGGCACCCAACCCAGCCAGGAAAGGCATCCAGGACAGTCACCAACAGCAGTCAGCCGCACTTGGTGGTGATGTCCCTGACTTTGACACATGTGGCCCCTTTCTCTGCTCCGTTGTATTCAGTGATGTTGTGCAGCCTAGAAAAGACCGTGAGTCTGTGACAGTCTCAGGTGAGGCACCTACCCAGAAGGGTACCTGACAGCAGAGAGGAAAGAGCTGCTTCCCTGTAGTCCTAAGAGCTCCTTCTGAAGTCACCGTTGCTGTGAGTTTAGTGGCCTTATTGTGACAGCCGTCGTGTCTTATTCTTCCCCATGAAGCCAGGATCACTTGCACCAAGGACTCCTGGTGGCCTAACCTCGCTCTAACCCAGTGCTCGACATGCCCCGCATAGTCAGTGCTGCCTGTGTGGAAGATGGACTCACCTGGACACCCTGTTGGCTTGAGGAAGTGGGGGTGTTCCCGAGCGGGGATCCCCAGCACACTCGCCCAGCCTCATGGTCTCTCAGCCGCTGTGGAGATGAAGCACTTCGAGGCTGCTGATTGTCCTGAGAGCAATGGTTTGCAGGGTCCCTTCCTCCTCTCCGGAGCATGGTTCCTTTGTGTGAGCTGCAGGGACCTTGAACTCCAAGCTGTGCTGTAAAGGAAGATGCATGCCACTAAAATGACCATATACCAGTGCTATGTTCATCCCCAAATAAACGTCAAGACCTTTGGTGTAATAAAAGCAGCGACATTAACCCGCATTTGATTCAGCTGTGGGGTCTTCCTGTCACCCTTTAGGCTGAGAGTATCTGGGAGGTGGGTGGATGTGTTTGCGAGTGTGGGAATGACAGTCCAGGAGAGTGAAGCTGCTTGTGTCGCTGTGTGTGAATGCTTGTAGGCACACACGTGTGTGCAGGAATATACGTGTCCTTCACATGCCTCTTCATCTGGGCCTGTGGACACTGCCCAGGGGACCTGGCCTGGGGATGGAGGGGTAAGTGCTCCTTCCTGCAGCAACTCAGCGTTTCTACCTTGCTTACTAAATTTGTGAGGCGCATAGAACCTGTGCTCCAGGGTCAGCCAGGTTAGACTTCTGTCAAGCTTCAGTTAGAGCCCAGGGGTGGTGCTACTAGGGCTCTGAAGGGTGGAGTCCCAGTCCCGCTACTGAGGGTGGGCCTGAGGGATTGGACTCTGGTGTCTTCGCAATCTCCCGATACTCAATACTCAAGTGTATGCTCCCCAAGACCACACACGCTCCAAAGATAAACACACTGCACTGATAAAAGAAATAGATGTATTAACTCTAGCTAAATAATTTCCATGACCCATCCCACTACTCCAAATGCCACTGTCTTGTCAATCCGCTTCACAAACAGTAAATGCTAAGAGATCTGGGGAAAGGTTTCCTTTCCAAGTCACACTCAGCCCATGTTTTCAGAGTTCAAGGGTGAGACATGTAAAACAGGAAATAGAACCTGCCATCCAGTGACCCTGATAGGGGACAGCCCTCTTTGTTTGGTACATGTAACTAGGGAACAGACCAACAGACATCCAGGCTGGGGGATACTGAGGCTTAAGGTTCTGTCCATGGGGAACAACGCTTCATTCCTCCTTCTTGTGTCCTGGCTGGTAGTGCTGGAGATGGAACCCAGGGCTCACACCCCCTAGGCCAGTGCTCTAATGCCAAACTAAATTCCCAGACCAGCACATTTGTTTAATGTTTTTACATGCACACAGGAGTTTTCATAAGAAAAATGACCTGAAGAAGCTAGCAGGCCTAAAACTTGCCAGTTTAAACACAGGGTGATAGATTGCAATGACATGACAAGGCAAAGGGGTCTGGAGGAAAGCCAGCACACGGAGGGAAAGTAAGTAGGAGAAGGGGTACACATCTTCCTAAGGTTTTGTTTGTACAGATCCATCTCTTCTTCAGTTCCTTGTCTCTGGTAACTGCTAAGAATGTTCACTTCCATGTGCCAGGCATGGTGGTGCACGCCTGTAATCCCAGCATTCAGGAGGCTGAGACAAGAGGATTGTTGTGAGTTCGAGATCAGCCTGGGCTACAAAGAGAGCTCAAGGCCAGCCTGAACTGCATAGTGAGACCCTGTCTCAAAAAGACAAAAAAAGACAATAAATAAAGGAAAAAAAGAAAGAATGTTCCCTTCCATCCAGGTGTGGTAATGCTTACCTGTAATCCCAGTGCTCTGGGAGAATGAAGCAGGAAGTTGCAAGTAATTTAGTGACTTACGGAGACCCCATCTCAAAATAAAGAAAGACGATGGAGGAGTCTGGGGTTGTAGCTCAATACAAAGGCCCTGGGTTCAACCCCCAGTACTGGAAAAAAAAATAATTATTTCTCCTTATATGGGTTAGGGGGACACCTTCCACATGAGAAGCTTCAGGTTGTACTTCGCCAGCACTCTCTCACTGCCCCTGTCACGCTCATTCCCTGCAGTGCAAAAGAGCTGATGTGCCATCGTGGCCTGCTGTGACCCCTTCACAGCCAAGGGCCTTCTACTCTTGTGCTTCCGTACCCCTGGTTCTGGATGTGTGTTGACAGAATGCATTCATTTAATCAAAAACATTTATCGAGTACTTACTGAGAGCATAAACATTGTGATGGATTCAAAGGAGTATTCCTAGCACTTCATTAGCATCTATTAACCAGGCTCTTTTCTAAACACAACTTCTTTATTTTTTACACAAGCCTATAGGATACACACTTTTTATTTTATACCTGAGGAAATTGAGGCACATTAAAGTTTGATAACTTGCTTCCGGTAGAACCAGAATTTAACTCCAAGCAGTATAACAGCAGAATCCATGGCCTTAGTTCCTTTGCCATATCACTTTTATTTAATTTAGCAGAGGCAGTAATATAATTTTGTTAAATTTTACATAGTATGATCACAAAATAAGTGTACAAAAATTCTCCATGCCCATGTCCACCTCTTCCCTTCAAGTCCTCTCTATCCCCTGGCCCAGGGAAGGCGGGGGGTGGGGGTGGGGGTGGGTTAGAGAACTCTTTACTGATGTTGACCCCTTGTCCTAAAATCATGAGTAACATACCCTACGTATCTTATTCTGATCAAATAGAATTCTGGTTCTTGAAAAATTACTCATTCTTCCACATGTGATATCAGATCAAAAACCACAAGTAGTTTATTTAGAAAATGAGTCAGCCTGGAGAAACTGCAGGGGTGACAAAAAGACCACAGATCATGCAGCACCCTAGTCCAAAGGACACATGGACTCTACCCAGCCTTAGTAATGGGGCGGGACCAGGGGTTAGGGTGCTTCCTTCAGAGATAGGCCTCTTGAGGCTTCATCAGGGTGCCCCTGAGACTGGGAAATTGGTTTCTCATGCCAATCAATAAATACTCAGTACACACGGTGATGGTGAATGTTCCAAAGCCGGCATCTCTAAAGGCTGGTCACAGGCCTTTGTTGATTGTGAGGCCCTTGATCTCCAGCCCAGCTGGGACCACTGTGCCAATCTTTGGTTTCCCTTACCCAGACTGACCCATGGCAGCCTCATCCCTGCCTTCGTGGAACTCAGGGTCCCCTTGGTCAAGATGAATTAATTCTGTTCGTCGTGTATGTATGTGTTCACAGCTCTTTCCTGCATGCTTGCTAAGCTCAGTAAATTTTGTGTGAGGAATATAAAAATGAGTTAAGCAAGGCTTTGGGCCTCACAAAGTTTACAGCCCAGTAGGGCAGATAAGCAAATGTAAGAAGAAAGTGTAATGCCATGAGACAAATGGACTGAAAAGGTTAGCTTGGGGGGAAAACTCAGCTTGACAGGAATGGGTGAGGACATGGGAGACGGAAGTGCCGCACATGGCTTGTGGGAGCCCGCGTTGGTGCTACCACTTCAGGAAACAATGTGGCAACGTCTAACGCACAAGCCTCGTGATTCAGCAGTCCCACTGCTGGGCACATACTCCAGAGAACGTCCTCACGCCCTCCTACGGAAGCTAGTGAAAGAATATTGGCTGCAACACTGATAAAAAAAAAAAAAAATGGGAATGACCCACTGTCTTTTATGCGGGAATTAGAACATATTGTGGTTTATTCATAAACAGGAATACTATGTAGGAGTTAAACAAAACTATGTGAGGAATTCAGATGAGTTCAGATAAGACACGGAAGCAGAAAGAGTGCAGCGAGCTAGCCGAGTGTGAAATGGACCATAAGCGTACGTGTCGCCGTGGAGCACACTGGTAGCTTGGGGTCAGAAAAAGCTGCACGGTGCTGGAGCACCGCGACCACCCACAGGATGGGGACGCGAGGGGTGAGGGCTGCAAAGCATTCGGCCGCGCTTGCGCGTTGTAGAGTTGTGGGTACAGCTGTTCTGGCCCCTCATTTTACAGAGGAGAAGACTGAGACCCAGACACAGCAGGAGTTTGCCGGGGTCAGGAAGATTATTACAGAAGTAAGAGAGTCTTAATCCTAGGGGTTGTCACGGGCCTTCCTGAAGTCAGTGAAATGGTTTCGTTCCCCAGGGCGCTCCAGGGAGGAGCAATTCACAGGGACCAGGAGGAAATGGGAAGAGACCGCGTCGCCTGGCAGTGGAAAGCCTGCATTTTGGAATCAAATCCTAGTTTAAATCCTGGTTCTGCTAATTATTAGCTAATTGATTTTGACTCTATAAGTTATTTAGCTTTTTTGTGTCTCAAGTTCCTCATCTATAAAAAACAAGAACAATACTGTTTTCCAGGAGTTTAAATTTTATTTTATTTTATTTATTTATTTATATTTTTATTTTTTGCGGCACCGGAGATTGAACTCACAACCTCGTGACTGGCAAACTGGTGCTTTAAGTCACTGAACCAAACTCCCAGCCCTGGTTTTTTGAGGGAGGGTCGCACTGTGTAGCTCAGGCTGGCCTTGCGCTCGCGTTGTAGCCCAAGCAGGCCTCAAACTCACAATGCTCCTCCTACCTCAGCCTCCCCGGAGTGCTGGGATTAAAGGCGTGCGCCACCACGCCCGGCCAGGAGTTTAAAATTTAAATGAGCCAGGTGTGGTGGCTCCCAACACTCAGACAGCTGAGGAAGGTGAATTGAGGTTCAAGGTCAGCCTGAACTACACCGTGAGACCCTGTCTCGACAAACAAACAAAATTAAAGGACTTAATAAACTTCTCAACAGTGATTGGCATGTGAGAAGATGGCAAGAAACCCTCTCTATTTCGGACACAGAACATCTGTGTGAGCCCCAAGCCTTCCTTCCCCAGAACTCCTCCCAGAGTAGCCAAACAAATGCCCATCATGCCTTTCTCCAACTCAGGCCACCAGGCGGGCCTCTAGGGCATCGAAACCTAGAGGTACCTTTTCCTAGGGCCATGCCTGTTTAAATTGGATTGGCTAAATTAAATAGAGGGTGGATTCCTGGGGAGGGAGGGGCTGAGGTAAGACTTCCCACTAGCAATGAACACACCCACCAAAACCACCACTGCTACAGAAATGACAGTGCCACCCCCTACCCCCACTCGGAGTGGCGTGTTTTACCTCCGGGGCAATTCCTGTGGGAGGCTAACTGTTTACTCCAGTTGGGCTGCTGCCTGTGCACAGAAAATAATTTTCCCTGAGAACTGTAGTAAATTATTTCAAGTATTTTTTCAGTACTGGGAATTGAACCCAGGACCTCTTGAGTACAGGGCCAAGGCTTAACCACTGAGCTGCATTCCTATCCCTTTTTTTGAATTTTATTTTGAGACAGGGTCTCACTAAATTGCCCGGGTTGGCCTTGAATGTGCCAATCTGTCTGCTTCAGCCTCCTGAGTAGTTGGGATTAAAGATAGGCACTAGTTCTTGGAAGATGAAGTTTTTTTAACCTGGGAATTCAGAAATTCCTTTGCAAACCATCCTATGTATTTTGTGTAGTGTGCATTTTAGCAGGGCTTCAACAGACAAAAAAAAAAAAAAATTAAGAAGCATTGCTTAATTTTGATTAAGAAAACACTTGAAACACTTTTGAATCAAATCTAATGATTAAACTAAGTAATATGTAAGTTCCAAAACCCATTGTGATTGTAAATTAATGAGACAGTGGTTGTGTGGCTTGTAAACTGATTCTGATGGAAATTAATCCCAGGGTCTTAAATATGTTTCTGCATAGTTGCCCTTTAAAATATATGTTTAGCCCATCTAGGTTAGTGTTTTGAAAGACAGAAGATGCATTGCAACAGGAAAATTATGTTAAAATAACTTACTACTTTCTAGCTTATAGGTTCCAGGCTAAGATCAGGGTACAGTTTGAATGTTTTAATGGCGCTGTTTAAAGGTGCCTCTGGCTGGTCTGTTGCTTCATTTCTCTCAGCACCTGGCTCAGGCTCTCCTCATTGAGGGTGGCTTCACAGTGTCTGAGCCAGGGCTCCAACTTGAATGGTCTCCATGGACTTCAAACCTGTCTGTGGTAAGCCTGTGGGAAAACAATGCAGCTCGTCACTCCGTCTGGTTTGCTATCAGTCTAAGGACTTGCTTTCTGTCTCACTTGGATATGTATGGGTATAGTCGTGCATGCAAACATACACACACAGTAAGTCTATAATTTCTGGACTCTTCTCCTATTTCATAGGTCCCACTCCCCAGGCCACCACTTTTATCAAGGAGGTAACCTGAGGGAAAGGGGAGGAGGTAATGCTAGAGCCCTTAAAGGGCATTATTCCATGCATAAATGAATGCTCCCCAGGGGACGCTGCCCCTCTGGTCATTTTCAGCCACTTCCATATCCACCTACATCTCTTCTGATAAGAGCTTCCACCTACCAACTCCTCTAGGCGGGTCACAGCAGAGAGCCACGGTCACCCTCCTACACCAGGCTAAGTTCAGTGACCACCCAACAAACCCTAGTTGACCCGGTTCCTAAGGGAGGGAGATTAGCTCCATAGGGTCTCTGGACCTCCTTGGTAAAGAAAACTGGAAGATTAGGTCCAGAGAGGGTACATGGGCCTCCGGACACTGAAGACCTCAAACTGGCCCCAAGCCCTGAGCAACTTGGAGGTGAACTGGAACTCAGCGGGGCCGCAAGTCTCTCTCCTGAGTTCTGCTGGACTAATATACTCTATCTCTTGAAATCTGAGGATGTTTTGAGTTTGAATAGCTCATATCACAGCAGTGAACTATTCAATATATTTCTTTCTTTCTTTTTTTTTTTTTTTTTTGCAACACCGGAGATTGAACTCACAACCTTGTGCCTGTCAGACAGGCGCTTAAGCCACTGAGTCAAACTCCCGGCCCAGGTTTTTTGAGGCAGGGTCGCACTGTGTAGCTCAGGCTGGCCTCGAACTCACAACGCTCCTCCTACCTCAGCCTCCGGAGTGCTGAGATTAAAGGCGTGTTCCACTACGCCCGGCTTGTTCAATATATTTCAATATAATTTTATCTGAAAGAGAAGGGGAGTATGCTACTCCTTCTGAAGACCCAACCATTCCTTTGTTCCAAGTCATGGTGATTATTATGGGTTAGGTCTTTTATTCACACCTTCAGGGTGATAGTCTCCTTGTGGGGTTTCCTGGCTTCAGTCTCTCGCCCAGTTTATCAAGTATGCTGCTTTTTAAATCACTGACCAGATCAAAATCTGGCCAGAATCTTTCCGTGAATCCTGGGGCTTATGTAGTAGGGCTCAATCTCCTTAATTCCCTAGAATCTAGCCTCAATTTACCAGAGAGGCAGTGTACCTAGGGTCCAGATCTGGGGCTGGTATCAGTACGTGGTTCTTGCTGCTTGCTGCACAGCCCCAGCCAGTGACTAAATTCTAAACTTCCATTTCCTCACCCGTAGTAGTAATAGTGCCACCCGTAGTAGTAATAGTGCCACCTCGTCCGGCTGCCGTAAGAATGAGATGAGGTAGTATGTGGAAAGTACCACACGCTGGTACCCTCATGTGTAAGACCCCCAAAACATTTTCTTTTCATTATCATTGCTTTTTATTTTTTTTCAAATTTTCCCCTCTCAGGTGCAGCTACACTGAAAGAAAATTAGCCAGCCTTGCTTTTGTGTTCTGGCTCCACACCCTGCTCACTCTGTCACTTTGCACGTCCTTATCCCCTTGACATTACTCTTCTTACCCTCATTGGCCATTCAAACTGCACGTCTCCAAAGCCTAGCTGGGAGCACCTAGTCCATGAAGTGCTTTCTGACCATATTACTGGTCCTGCACCATTGTTCTCTCACCTCTAATTCCTAAAACACACCGATTGCCTCTACTACTACAAACCCTTGATTTTTCTGAACATTTATACAGTTTTATTAAAGTGCATGTGCTTTACATCTTTAGTCATGTTTAAACCTTGCTGTTGATTTTTGCATTAAATTATTGTTGTCAGCTCCTTTTTCTACCAAATGCTGTGTTTTAGGCTACTTTGAACCCCAAATGTTTTTCACATTTTATTGTGAAAAATTTGAAACACACAAGAAGTTGAAGTAACTATTCAGTTACTTAATCTCATCACCTGTATTTTACAGCTGGTATTTTATTATATTTGTATCACCCCCATCTCTCCAGCACACTAAGTCCCCAACAATCCATCTTATTTTTATGCATTTCCTAGTTCATCTCAGACCTCAGTACACTTCATAAGTCATGCATATAAATCAGTTCTGTCTGATGAGAACTCGGAATGTAATCTAAATCATCCTGATTCTATACATTTTTTAAAAACCTAGCTTTCTAAAATACTAGGCAGTTCATTTAACATTCATCAATCAATAAATGAATGACTATGTATGGACCACGTACTATGTAGCCAATATTATTCTGAGTCCTGGGAATGTAGTGATGACTACAACAGATAAAGGCTTTACTGTAATGGTACTTACGGCTTAATGCAGAAAATAAGTATTGAGTAGATCAGCATCAAGAGTTAAATAATAAGCTGGGGATATAGCTCAGTGGCACAGCACCTGCTCTGGCAAGCTCAAGGTCCTGAGTTTGATTCCCAGTACAAAAAAACAATAATAAGACAAGAGTTCAATAATAAAATACATGGGGTCTAACTCAGTCTGGTGCCTTAGTAAAGGAATTTTGAGGAGCCATTAGAAAACACAAGAGCACCTCAAAAAGTAACCACAGAGCCTTACTAGTACTGCTCTTCGAATGCTGTCAAGTGTAAAAACCATCACTATTTTCTGCAAGAATGGGTCCCTGGGGTGCAGAATTATTATTGCTGTAATTGTAGGAGATGCCTTGAAGATTCCAGCCGAAGAGACCAAATGCTCAGCTGGCATGGAGTCTGCAGAGAAGATGGTGGGGTATTGGCCTGTGCAGGGGCGACTGAGCTGTGTCTAGGAACATTGATCTTTGGAGAGCCAGCACTGAGACGCTGAGGTCAGGCAGAGGAGGAGTAGGAATTTAGCAAAAACAAAAAACAAAAAACAAACCAACAAAAAACCCTAGCCAGTAATGGTGGACCTTTCAGAGCTTTCGGTGATACAAACAGCCCGCTGTGACAGGAAGTGTGACTCAGGTAGGAGCGCAGAATTACAAGTGGAGGGCTGGGAATTTAGCTCAGTGGCTTAAGCACCTGCCTGGCAAGTGTGAGGTTGTGAGTTTGAGCCCCCGTACCAAAAAGTAAATAAATAAATAAAAAAGAATTATAGGTGTAAGAATTTCTTGGAAAGTCACACCTGAGCAGGACTTTATAATTTTTTAGAAGGCTAAGGAGCATGAGTGAAACATGCTTTTTCCTTAGAACTGTTATTATTACTATTATTATTATTATTATTATTATTATTTGGTACTGGGGATTGATTGAATCCAGGGCTTTACCACTGAGCTACATCTTAGCCTTCTGTGCACTGAACCGAGCTACATCCCTGCCTTTTTTTTTTTTTTTTTTTTTTTTTTTTTTTTTTTTTTTTTTTTTTTTTTTTTTTTTTTTTTTTTTTTTTTTTTGAGATAGGGCCTTGCAAAGTCACTAAGTTGTCCAGGTAGAACTTAAACATGTGATCCTCCTGCCTCAGCCTCTCAAAGTTCTGGAATTATAGTCACGGACCATCACTCCTGGCTCCTTAGGACATCTCTACAAGTTTCTCTCCTGGTGGATGGTTTAATCATTTCACAGTTTTTCTTCCAAGCCTGTCCTGTTGAGATCTGTTTTACCATTGTAAGGTAAGGACATGAGTCCTTATGAGGAAGTAAGTCAGTCATGGTAGCACATGCCCGTAATCCCAGTACTCTGGGAAGTTGAGGCAGAAGGATGTAGCATGTTCTAGCCTGCCTGGCAATTTAGCAAGACCCTGTCTCAAAATAACATTATAAAAGGCCTGTGGTTATAGTTTAGTGCAAAGGCCCTGGGTTCAATGCATACTGAAAAAAATATGGGAAAGTAAGTCAAAGATTTATTAAATCTCCAATGTCAGGCTCTAGGTCTGATCTTTAAACTTTTGAAGCCACAGTTTAACCACTCACTAAACTGTCCTAATGGATTTGTGAAACACAATCTCAACAGAATCTTTTTCAAAGAGCATCCTTATACCTGGAGAGACTAGCTCTTTGGTTTCTTTTCATTCATTTTGCATGTGGTAACTATATCACTTGTAGATAACCCTAAAATCTTGCTGAATGAGTGATGTCATCGAGATGGTGAGGAGTCGCATTATTGTGGCAAATTCTGCAGTGCCCTTTCTTGTAAGCAGTTTGCCCATCCCCCCACTGCCAAGTGATGAACCTCCTTGTCCCCCCGCACCGGGCTTGGTTATAGGGGGTACCTTAGCCAGTGGCATGGAAACCACCAAAATTTCTCCACAAGTTCAAGCTCCCTTCGTCCTCCCATGACCAGAGAAGTGGTCAAACTGGGCTCAGAGTAGGAAGACAAGTATAACAGAGCCCTAGCCAGTTTGCAGCTGCCCGCACCTAGTACGAGTGATAAATACATGTTTATGTTGTAAGAAATTGGTATTTGAAAGTCGTTTTCATACTGCAGCAGACTGATAAATATCAACAAAAAGTATTAAGGACAGGCCTTCCCTGGAGTTTAGCCTAGAGTGGATGAGATTCCTCAAAAAGCTGGTTTTCGAATTAGTTATTGCAACATTTCAAGCAGATGGTTTGGGAATTAAAAGCCTAATTCAAGTGAAGGAGGACAGTATTCAAAGAGGTGCGAAGTTTGTACTGGAAGAGGCAATGGTGTTTCTTTGACTTTAAAATATTTACATGTGTTTGTGACCTTCTTCTTGGACTTCCAATAAGATTCTTTTTAAACCTTGGAGTTTGGTTTGTCCCAGAAAACCCACGCCCTGTTGAGATGACTTACAGTACTATTGAAAGGTTGCCTTTAGTATCTCACGCAATTCTTTCAAGCAGCCTACTTGAAAATAAAATTTCTTTCAACCTTATGATAGGAATCAGCAGGCTTTCTTGATTTTTTTTTCTTTTTGGTTCTGGGGATGGAACTGGGGCCCCCCAGCGCTCTTCCAACGAGCCACACCCCCACCCCAGGCTTTCTTGATTTTTATCTGAAAGTATGGTTATCAATGTGATACAATAAAACTTGATAGGGAGCAACCACAGAAGATCCTCCGCCTATAGAGTGTTGTATAACCCAGCAATGCTTTTTACCAGGTCTGCCAATTTTGGGGGACTAATTAAAATATAGTAGGAATGGAAATGACCATATTTGAAAACAAACAAACCTGGATTTCTAAGTATACTATGTAGCCTAGACTGGTCTTGAACTCACGGGAATCTTCCTGCCTCAGTCTCCTGTGTTAGGACTATAGGTATCCCCCCTACCCCCATCCCAGCCTCTAAGTACTTATTAATTGAGTCACTATTTCCAAGACTTTGATGTTTTGTTTTCAAAAGCACATAGCACCTCTGTTCAAAGCCCTGAACTATATTCTCGCCCTGTTCTTGCTGCTCCCAGATCTGCTGCCCCATCCTTTCTAAAAAGGCCAAATAAAGCCTAAAGCACTACTTTCGTCAGAATGCATCCCTGACTCACAAACCTGAGTGATTCCTTGCTGCCTAGTGCACAAAGCCAATCTAGAGCGTCCCACTGGGGCCTTCTGCCAAGAAAACCCAGAGGAGTCTTAGCTTCCTACCGCATAGATCCTCTACTCCAGGCTAATGGTCCGCTTGGTTTTCCCCAGATATCACCTCTGCTCATGAGACAGATATGGCTCTTTCTTCTCTGTGTGTCCAAACACTCCCCAATTTAGCGTTGTGCCTTCTTAGGGGCCTCATAGCTTGAGCAGAAGGCACAGAAAGTTCAACATTGAATTCCAGGCTATTTCATAAGGCCGGATTGAGCCTCTGGAATGCTAACCAGCTGTGTTGAAACTCACTTAGACATTAGGAACAAATGCAAACTCCAGCATCACCTCTCTGCAGCCAGGCAATCCCTGCAGGCCCTGGAACCCCAAGCTGTGCCTTCTCAGGCTATGTGGAGAGCAGGTATGGAGAAACAGAGCAACTTGTGTGTTCTCAAGGAAATCTACTGGCAGTGTTAGTTTTAGCCCAGTAGTCCTCAACCTATTTTTTGATAATTGAGTACTTTCTAACAATTTTTAAAATGTAGACCCTAAGTATGCAATGCATTCAGATTGTAGCAAATTTATTCTAATTAATCAGGGCCACAGATCAGGCACATCACAGGGTTGGTCTCTCTATTGTTCCTTTACCCTAAATGATCCTTGTGTCCCTTCTATGAAAAGCCAAGTTTCTAAAAACCAGTTTAGAGTCAGTTGTGGCACATGCCTATAATGCTAGCACTCTGGAGGCTGAGGCAGGAGGATCACCATGAGTTTGAGACCAGCGCAGACTACATAGCGAGTTCAAGGCCAGCCTGAATTACATAGTGAGACCCTGTCTCAAAAAACTAAAACCTAAAGCAAAACAAAGAAAAAAAAAATGTAGTTTACAATACTGATATACGTCAGTGTACACACCTGATGGTAGTCACTCAGCCTGTCTTCAAATACAAGATTCTAGACTTCCTGCTCTGCTAAGTCCAAGTGAAGGAGGCAACATAACTACTACCAAGAGGTAGAAGCAGAATCTTCTCAGGTGTAAACCCAGCAGGGAGCTGTTAGCAGATAGCACCATATGCTATGCCTGCCAGGACACCCCATTTTCCAGGAGGGAGAGGCCCCACATTGCTCCCTGGACTAGAGCCCATTGCTTCCAGCTGGTAGAGGCAAGTGGGAGGGGTTCCACAGAGAGCACCCTGGAAAATAGGATTGGGCTTTTTGGCAGTATCTTTATCTTTACAATTGCTTCAAGCCCCAGGGCTGCTGGCTGCTTGAGCTATCATTTTAATTAAAACATTTACTCTAAGTGACAGGATCAGTCTAATGAACGATTAAAAGCTAAGGGTAGAGAGAATTTAAAATGGATTTCATTTATTGCCATTTGTTATGGTTTGCATCTAGATGTCCCCCAAGAACCTCACACATTCATAGGTGGGGCTTTTGGAAGCTAACTAGATTATTGACTCTCTAGATGGCTTGCTGTTAGGAGGTGGGATCTGGACAGAAGAGACAGGTCACTGGGGATGCAGCCTGGAATAATTTATCTCCCTCCCCTGCTCTTCACTTCACTCTCTACTTCTCGGTCTCTGTGAAGTGAGCAACTTCTCCACTATGCCTGTCTACTGTGGTATCCTGCTTTGGAGCCAGCCGACCATGGACTATACACATAAGCCAAAAGAAATCTTTCCTCCTTTAAGTTGTGCGTATTAGATATTGTGACTCAGCAAGGAGAAAAGCGAGTAAAACGGATTTGAGTACTAGAAGTGGGGTCATTGCTTTGACTTACCTGACTATGTGGTTCAGAAGACCTAGGGACTAGTTTGTGGGAAGAGTTTGAAGATGCCAGCTGGTGAAGCAGTCTGAGGATGCTGTGGGCTAAGCTTGATGTGAGATTCTGATTGGAACTCAGAAGACCAAAGTTCTGATAAAAATGCCTATGATGAAGCTCATGCTAAAGAGGTTACAGTTGGGAAGAAGGACTCCATTGGTGTTCAGACCAGACCATGTGTATTATGCTCTGGCAGATAATTTGTCTACATTTTGCTCATATCCTGAGACTGCAGGAGACTGAGATTAAGGATGGCAGACTAATTCATCTGGCAGAGGAAGCTTCAAGGCAGCCCAAGATTCAGGCTGTTGCATGAATATTGTTGGTAGCTGTTAGGCAGATCTATGTTGAGAGTCAAGAGCAAAAAAATGGCACAGCCAAGTGATTTTAAAAGTTTTGAGTTTCACCAGAAAGGAGGCTCCTGTAAAGCCGGTAAAGTTGCAGCACAGAAGAGCTTGGTTGCTGACAAGATTAAAAAGGAGCCAAGTACTTTGGATCAGGACAGCAGGAAAAATGACTTGAGGGCATGTAAGGACCCAGTAAGGTCCCACCCATCACGAGCTCAAAATTGCAAAAGTGAAAGACTTTGCTTTGAGAAGACAGCCCCCAGGGCACTCTGCTTAAGAACAAGAACAGCCACCAAGGGAACTGATTCCTTAGGATTCTGTTCACAGTGCTCAGTCATCCAGGTACTCAGAGACCAATGCAGTCATGATTCAAGGGACTCTAGTTACTATCAAGCTGGTGGACCTTGGTATTGTGTATATGGTGCTGGTTTTACAGGCATGCTCAGTACAGGAGTTGTGGGGTCAGAAAGGCTTCCATCCAGATTTCAGAAGACCTGAGCGGTCAGGCAATGTGTCCCTGAAAGGCAGCATGTCCCTGAAAGTGTGTGAAGCTGAAAGTACAGTGGAGACCCAAGAAAGTTGGAGAAGCTAGAACAAGGAATGCCTGAGAAAGCTGCAGGGAGTGAACAAATCCAGTGAAGAGGGAAGCCACAAGGACTGCAGCCACAGGCAGTGCCGTAGGGGTGGAACCACCCAAGCTGTTTGGAATTTGAATCTCACAACATCTGGCCTGGTTGCTGGACAAAAAGCTATAGGATTTAATGCTTGTCCTACTGGGTTTCAGTCTTGGCTTGGTCCTATTGGTTTCTATCCCTGTGTTTCTCCTTTTTGGAATGGAATGCTTACCATATGCCATTATATGCTGATAGTATTTATTTCTTTTTTATATTTACAAGGCTAAGAATTTGCTTTAAGTCTCAGAAGAGACTCTAGACTTGGGCTTTTCAGCAATGCTGAAACTGTTAGAATTTTAGCAATTCAGAGATGGTCTAAGTGCATTTTGCATAAAGGGATGTGCATGAGTCTTTTGGGAAACAGAGGCAGAATGTTACGGTTTATACCTAGCTGTCCTCTAAGAGCTTGACCAGATTATGGGGGATCATGGCAGACTTGCTATTAGGAGGTAGGATCTGGTCAGAAGAGGTGGATCACTGGGGCTGTGTTCTGAAAGGGTGTATGTCCCTGGCCAGCTCCTCCCTTCACTCTCTGCTTCCTGGCCACCATGACATGAGCAGCTTCTCCTCCACCATAGCCCTATGCTGTGTTGTTCTGGTGTGCAGCCAGCTGACCATGGACTAAAGTGTGAGCCAAAATAAAGCTTTCCCTCTCTAAATTGTAGGTATTGAGTACTATTTTTCAGTGAGGAGGAAACTGACTGACACGCTATTTTGTCACTAACACCTCTCCCACCGTCTCTATTCTGTGATGAATTCCAAGATCTCAGTAAGTGAGATCATCCAGGATCAGAAAAGACCTATGTTGTTCCTTGCAGGAAAAGAGAGCTAGGAAGCAAATCAACACTGGGATAGCAACTTAGTCCTCACACTGTGTTTTGCTGAGGATAAGCACTGGGTGCCAGGTCATCAGGGATAAACACTAGTGGGGGAAAATAACTTCCTAGTAGCGGTTTTCCAGAGCCTCTTGGTATAACCATGGGTAGAGTCCCTCTCTCTCAAGCTAGAGGTCCTGCTGTCCAACAAGCCCTGACCTCCCCACCACTCTAAGGCTGTGAGGCAGAAGAGCAAAGAGGAAGGCACAACTTTACATGAAAGGCAGTAACTCATTTAAAAACACAGCTGGCTGTTCTTACTTGTGGTTCCACACCCTTGCTTGTGGTTCAGCTGACTCCAGGTTGTGGCTGGCTTGGGCTGTTAGACTATGATGGTTGTGTCTGTACTATCCTCATCCCTGTTCCATGAGAAATACAGTAGAACAACTGTTTCCACAGCACTGACCTTGTGTTAGGTATTATAAGTCATATAGAGATGATTTAAAGTGAAAAGGAGGGAATGCACAGGTTACATGTAAATGCCATGTTATTTAATATGAAGACCTTGAGCACCTGCAGATTTTGGCATGCATGGGCTCCTGGAACCAACTCTCCTTGATGAATATAAATACAGTATGAAAGTTAATAGAAGATACTGCATTCTATTGCGAGTAAAGGTGTGAGTGCAGAACCCACATTAGGAAAAAACAAAACAACCAACGTTGGATTTTTGTAGCCGTAGGCCGGCCCATGGATAGAATGTCACAAGGCGCCAAATGGGGACATGAATACAGGAAGCAAAAAAGATAATGCTGCTTCTGAGAAGTCCCTTTGCAAACCTTCTGAACACAGAACCCAGGTGCTCACACTGAATTGCAAAACAAACCCATCAACAAGGATGGAACCACTCGAGTGCTTCTGCCTCCGGCTGGCATGCGCCGTTGCTCCAGCTGTAAAAAGTTTGCTATTTAATGTGCAGCAAGAGAGTGCCACCCTGGGTGGCTTCCCGTGATCAGTGTTTGAGGAGGAGGCAGTGGGGCTGCTTGCTGTACAATTTCCCTCACTGGCCATACGCAGTGTACAGTTTCTGTCCCCAACACAGATAAGTGTGTGGTGCCTGATTTGAGTGTGGGGCGAGGTGACATGGCTTGGTGCCCTGACACCAGGGAGCTCTGCTGCATAGCAGCCACCTCCACTTTGTCCCAAGTTTGCATCCTTTAAGAAGCAGCCCCCCCCAGTAGGCATACTCTTCCGATTCCCCTTGCTGTCTGTCCGTCTAGGTGCGATCAAAAATGAAGCCACTGGCTTTCTCAGAGAACTCTACGTTTTGCTGAGGAGAGAAACAATCATTAAAAACACATTTTTTCTAAATTGTTTGTACATTTAGGATAATAGAGTCTAGGTACTGAAAGAAGTTTCAGAAGAGATCAAATTTCAATGCACTTATCACAGATAGGTGTGGAGCTGAGGATGGGGCTCACAACGCCCCCGCAGGTTCTCAGAAAACCTTCATGCCTTCAAATCCTAGGATTTCAAATTTTGCAATATTGCACAGAAGGAGAAAAAGAAAAACACAAACCCCATATTGTATGATATTGGAAATATATAATCAGAGAGCACTGGAATTATAGGAGAAATGCAAAGTTATATGCAGAATTTCTATAAAATGATATTGAAAACAGTCCAAATTTCTGCAATAAGAATTAAACTGTTCGGAAAGATAACTATGTTAGTAAGTACTAAAATGAATGTATTAAATTTGTAACTAAAAAGTAGGAAAATAACATAAGTAGAAAGAAAGCAGAAAGAAATGGGAAAGGATAAAAGCAGAACTTAATGATACTAAAATACTGACTCTAATAAATGGAGAAACTGGTTCAATTGAACAATTAAATATTAACAGTCTAATAGCCAATCATTTATTTTCCTTGTTAGAGCTGGAACTCAGGACCCCAGGCACACTAGGCAAGCATCTATCACCAAGCTACACACACAGCACTAACCTAACTTTTTAAGAGCGGGAGAAAGCCCACGGAATGCTATGAAGATATGACATCAGGAAAAGGAAGGTGACTGTCAAGAGAGGCAATCTTAAAAACCATAATCCTCATTTGTAATGTGTATTTTGATTTTCCCATATAAAAGAAACCATTTGATATTTAAATTCGTGTGTCTGACATATTTTACTTGCCATTATGTTCTCAAGTTGCATCCATTTACCTGTGAATGCCTCAGCTTTATATTTCTTCATGGACAGTAGTACTCCATTGTGTATAAATACCACATTTTCCTTACTCATTGATCTGTTAATGGACCTCTATACTCTTTCCAAGATCTAGCTATTATAAATAGAAGATAAATAAAAAGAAGTAGGGAGAAATTCAAATAACTCCCTGAATCACCTATTCTGTTGTATCAAAAATATTTTAATATATGCTATCTGCTAATTTGTTTCATTTATACTACTAGTTTCTCTTAGTTCATTGAAAAGAAAGTTTTTTTCTATGATCTGTTTGTTTCTTCTGCATAAGAGAGAATCTTTTTTCATCTCTGAGTACACTGAAAATGATACATGGTGTATTAACTATTGTTATTCCTTTATTATTTGATATGAAATTTTGTTTTAGTTTTTCATAAAGTAAAAAACCCCCACAATCCTATGTAAATACATATTGAAATCCTACATGAAATAGATAATTTGAGAGGAAAACAATTCTCAAACTTTTTGGATTCCTGCAAAATTATTGAAGGGGCACAAGGCCAAAAAAACATCCTGGCACCCAAAAGAAAATGAATTACTGAAGACTCAAAAGAACTTTCATTTAGGTGGGCTATTTTCTATGGTAGATACTAGATTAGAGAATTAAAAACAATGTATTACATAGATCACTTAAATAATAGTAAACTCACTACATGTTAATATCAACAACAATTTTATGAAAAATAATTGTATTTTCCTAAATAAAAATAATTGCTAAGAAGAGTGGCCTCTTTCTAGAGTATTTCTGCAGCGTTACTCTCTGGCTCAAGTGCTTCTGCGGTCAGGTCAGTCTGTGTGATGTCACACACGCTGGTAGCCTGTGGGTAACCGCGAGAGAACCCGAAAGCAGGAAGTAAGTAATGTCTCAGCAGTGTTATGAAAATAATCTTGTTTAACTTCTAGAGAGGGTCTCAGGAATGGGAGATGCTGGGACCACACTTGGTGACTTGATATTCTAGGAACTATTATTTACTATTATTATATCAAGAAATATTATTTATGAACAATAACAATATAGACCAGTATCACTTACAAATATCAATATGAAAATCTTAAATAGAATATTAGTGAGCAGAACCCAGAAGTATATTAAGCACATTTATTCCAGAATGCAAAAATGCTTCAACTAAGGGCTAAGGGTGTGCAATAATGAGAGACCCGGTTACCTTCCCAGCACCACAAAAAAATAAAATAAATAAATGTTTTAAAGAAGCTGTTAGTGTACTTCATCATGTTAATAGATTGAAACATTTGACAAAATTAAAAAGTCGTCCCTGATCATAATACTCAATAAAATAGGATCTAATGGAAACTTCCTTAAAATAACATACAAAAGTAACACGTCTCCCTGATACAAATTTATGAACATGAAATTGTATTATCTATCTGTCTGTCTATCTATCTATGTATCTAACTATCTATCTATCTCTATCTAATCTTGGCTCCCAGACTAGCATCTTATTTACTGGAAAAGACTAAGTTCTTTCCCATTAAAATCAAGTAGTATAAGGCAAGGGCGACCATACTCACCATTAGCATTAAACCTGATACTGAAAGATTACTCAGTGCTATTTGACAAGAGAAAGCAATGAGTATAAGACCTGGAAGTATTTTCCTTTCAAATACTCCCTACTCGTTCAGAGTCTCCCCCGCTTCCCCCCTTCAAATAAATAGCTTGCTTTTATTTAAAAACAAGTATAAGAATTGGATACATGGAATAAAATTATCTCTATTTGGGAAAAATTCTATAGAATTGATGGGAAAACTACAAATAATTAAAAATATAACAAGGAAGCAAGACATCAGGTCCTGTTCCTGTGTCCATTTGACGTGCCACATTTCTGTTTGCCGATTTCATCACATTCTTCTGTTTTTCTGTGTGTGCACCAATGTCACACAGTCCCTTTTCTTTTATTAGTGTAGATGGCTTACACAAGAATGGATTGCATTTGAGAAGATTGATAGACACAAAAAAACGGTTTTTAATCATTTCTCCGTCACCCTCCTTTACTCCTCCCTCTCCCCGATTGGGAGGGTCAATGGGTATAATGTACATTTTTATTTTAAAAATAACCAAAAAAACCAAAAAAAGAATGAAAGCAATGATACAGAATTTCAAAACAAAACAATAGGAGATTAACACTGGTTAAAATAGTGCATACGTTATCTTCAAAATAGTTGTTCAGATCACAAGATACAGGCATGAAAACAATAATCAAACAATTGAACAATGAAAACACAAAAGCAGTTCTTTTTGATGAACTACTATGCCATTACAAGATGTTTTGATTGTATTAGGAAAATCCTAGCCTTGTCTTCCTCTCTTCAGTGTTGTCTGGATAATTTCATCTCATACATTTTCTTTTCCATATTAGAAAAGAAATTTAGGATCACATCATTAAGTCCATCATTTTGATTGGGAAAGTGCTGTGTTTGCGTATTTATTTACCGGAAGGGCTGACGTGTCTACAGTGCAACACCATTGTGTGGCACGTACTGTGCCTGTAAGCAAAGCTCTCTTTCTCTACACACACACACACACACACGCACACACACACACACACAGCACATACTCTATCACTGAGCTGCCCCCCAGCCTCTGATGTCCCAATTTTAATGCCTCTAGCTCTCCCAATTCTCTTCTGCTTCATTTCCTCCGTTGTAGTTGTCTCCAGCACACTATATATATATAACTTGTTTATCTTGTTTATTGTCTGCCTCCTTTTTCTAGCAACAAGTACCTTGTTTTGGTTACTACTGAAAATAACTCCAATACCTAGGACAGTGACTGATACTTAACAGGCGCTCAACAAATCTTTGTGTCTTTTCTGTTCCTTCAATAACACTTTATAGTTTTCCTTCACATGGGATAGTCTCTTAGAGATTTGTTCCTATTTATGTTTGTTATTGCTGCTATTATGAAGAGAGTTTCCATCTCACTTTCTAAGTGATTAGAAATCAGAACTAAATTCTAATAGTTTCTCACTTAATTTTCTTGGTTTTTCTAGCTAGATGGTCACACAATTTGCAAACGTTTTCTTGTTCTTTCCAATATTCATATCTGACATCTTTTCTGATTTTGTATTTTCATTGGCTGGGACCTCCAGTAAAATGTTGAAAATTGTGAGTTAAGAAGCACCCTCAAGGATCAAATTGGAGCCCAGCCTGGGCAACTTAACAGCATAGCAACAAAATTAAAAATCAAAACAGCCTGGAGATGTAGTTCACTGGGAAGGCTCTGGGTTCAATCCCAAGTACACCAGAGAGAGAGAAGGAGGGGAAAGGGGAGAGAAGGGGGAGGGAAGGAGAAAAAGAAAGGGCGGGGAAGAAGGAGAGGAAGAGGAAGAGGGAGAGAGACTTAGAGACAGAGACAAGTAGCATCCTTGTTTTGCCTTTTAGGAAATGCTTGTTACACTAAATATGGTAGATACCCTTTATCTGGTTTAGGAAATTTCCTTTTGTTCTAGGAAAAAGAAATCACAAAATTTTAAGTTTTGATGTACTCAAGTTAATATTTTTCCCAAGGTTTGTACTTTTTTGGGTCTTAGTTGAGAAATCCTTTCTTCAGGATCAGAAACATTCTTTCTTTTATAAATTTGTCACTATTTAAAGTCATTAATGCACCTGCAGTTGGTATCGTGGTATTTACGAAGGCAGAATGCAGTTTCCTTCCTTCCTTATGTGGATAACCCAATTGTGCCAGCTTAGCTTCTGGAAAAGTCAATTTTTTCCCCTCATAAGCCTACAGTGATATTTCTCCCATATGAAATGCTTGGGTCTGTTTCTGTCTATTCAAATTTACTCCATGTTTTAATTCATCTATCTTTGCACAAATACTAGATTACATATGATAGTCATATAATAAATCTAATGTCTGCTAGGGAAAGTCCCTCACTATGTTCCCTCTCAAAATTACCTCTGATTATCACCCCTTTGTATGAATTATGACATCATTTTGCCAGATTGACAATCTACCTTATTGAGATTTTTATTGCAATTGCATTAAACATTAATTTGGAGTGGATTGCTATTTTTTATTTAGTCTTATTAGTACACATTTGCAGTATATAATGTTAACGTGCATTGTGGATAGTTGGTAGATGTACACAACACATCTCAATTCTTTCCACGTCCCCCTCTCCCCACCAACACTTAGTCACTTAGTCTGTAAGTGTGATATACACCTCTCATTTATTTAGAACATCTTTTCTTTTCTTCGCTGGTGCCTTATAAATTATCTTTCCACAATTATCATACATCAGCTTTCTTAGGTTTATCCCTAGCCTATGGATTTTGTGATTATGATAGGAATTCTTTATTATTTTTAATTGTTTTTTTTTACTGTTGAATAGGAATGCTATTGATTGTTCATGTATTGATTATTGATTTTTGTGCTGAAGACACAACCCAGGGTCGTTCATTTGCTCCACCACTGAGCTAAACCCCAGCCTGAGTTTTTTTCATGTGTATCTTTAGTAATTTTGCTGAATTCTTTCATTAGAGACCTGTTTAGAAATTTTGGAGTTTTTATTATGTAGACATTTATATTGCTGACCAGAAAGAACTACTTGTGCCTCCTTTATAATTCATTAGCCTCTTGCTTCTTTTCTTTGTCTGCTGATGAAAAGTTTTTAATTTCAATTAAATCATAATTATCAATCATTCCCTCATGGTTATAGTTTTCTCTTCCTGTTTAAGATATTGTGTGTGCTAAATGTGGTGCTGCATGCCTGTAAACCTAGCTACTGGGGAAGCTGAGGCAGAAAGATTGAAGGTCTGAGTCCAGCCCAGGCTGCTTGAAGAGTTTTTTAAAGGACCAAGGATGTGGCTCAACACTGCAGTAACCTCCGAGCATGTGTGCGACCCTGGGCTCAGTCCCTGGACGGGGTGGGTCAGGGGATTATCTGGGTATAACTGATGATGGTTTATTTATTTTTCCATATAGATATTAAATTGATTGTACATCATTAATAGAAAAGACCGCTTATTACCTACAAAATTGTAGCAAAGCCTTTGTATTGCTGTCCAGTAGTCTCTTTCTGAAGTCTATTGAGGTCTATTGGTCTATCCTATGTATCTAGTATGTAGGCTGAAGTATTGTAGCTTTATAGGTTGTGTCTTTACCTAGAAGCTTTGCTCTCCAGTGTGTCTTCATGTGAATTTTCTTTGTTTTTCTTCACTTTGTCAGTTTTTATTAAGATTGTATTTACTCTAAAGGTCAACTAGGAAGAATCAGTATCTTAACAATATCAAGCCTACCAACCCATAAATATGCCATATCTCAATAATTTAGACCCTCTTTAATTCCTCTGAGGAACATTTTGTGGTTTTTCTATGTGGAGGTCTTCCACATCAGTTGCTAGATTTTTTTCTCGTGAGTGTTTGACTTTTTTTTCTAATGTACATACTATCATTTTAAAATTTGTATTCTCTTGTTTCTGTCTGGAGTACAGAAATGCATGGTATGTTTGTATGCTGACCTGAATCCTGGAAATCTTTCTAGCTTTGCTTATTTGTAATAGATTGTCTGGAGATTCTTTTGGATTGTGCATATGCAACCCTGTTATCTATGTGTGATAACAGCTTCATTTCTTCCTTTCCAAAATATGTGTCTTTTTTTCCCCTCCACCTTCTGGCCTTATTTAGTGACTAGAACTTCCAATGTAATGTTGGCTGAAGTGGTGGTGGCAGATGTTTTCATCTTGTTTCTGATTTCAGGGGAAAAGCTCTCAGCATTTCACCATTAAATATCTGCTGATTTTTTTTAACATACCCTTTATCAGATTAAGGAAGTTTCTCTATAGTCTTAGCTTTTTACAAGTTTTTTTAAAATCGATAGTGGATTTTCTCAAATGGTATCTCTTCATCTGTTATCTAACCTTATGGGCTTTTCCCCAGCCAGACATCCCTCATTTAACAACCGAGTTCAGTCTCTGTGGCAAGATTGTTAATTGAATTAGTCACTAACTGAGTTGTATATAGCATGTAGATTACAATATTCAGAACAAAGACACCATCAAAGGAAACTCCAAGTTGATGACTTTGCTTTTATTTGCATAACTCTTGCATACAATATTGTAATGTATAACTGAACATAAAACTACAGTACTGTACAGTATAACCAGCAAAAGTCGCAGTACTGTATAAACAAGATGTACCATACAAAAAAGACATTGAGTCTCTATAAACAAAATTATAGAACTGTATAAAACAACAACAACAACAACAACAAAAAACAAGTTGTAAGTCTGAGCAGCAGGTTGTAAGTCCAGAGTGCACCTCTATCATAGATTAGTCGTTCAATAGGTAGGTCATTAAATGAGGAACGCCTGTGTTGTTTTTTTTGTTTTGTTTTGTTTTTTTACAGCAGAATATATTTATTGAGAGAAAGAAAGCGTCTGTCAGAGAGAGAGACAGAAGGGGTCCCGAGTAGGTTGCCCGACCTGTGCTGTTAATATGTGAATCAGGTTGTTGGTTTTCATATTGTAAATCAACCTTGCCTTCCGGGGAGAAACCTGATTTTCTTATAGTGTATTAGCCTCTTTACATCACACAAGATTTGATTTTCTAATGTTTTAAGCTCTTCGTATCCATATTTATGAGATAGACCTATAATTTTCTTTCGTCATGATGTGCTTCCCTAGTTTTGGTGTCATTATTACATTTACTTCCTGAAATCTTTTGGAAAATGATCCCTCTTTTTCTTTTCTCTGAGAAGATTTTTGTTACAGTGATGTTGCTTTTCCTTAAATATTTGTGAAAACTTACTGGTGAAATCATCTGAGCCTAGAATTTTCTTTGTCGTAAAGTTTTAAACTATAATTTCTCTCTCTGTCTCCATCTCTCTCCCTCTCTCCCCATCTCTCTCTCTCTCCCTCCCCCTCCCTTCCTTCCTTCCTCCCTTCCTTCCTTCCTTCCTTCTTTCCTTCCTCCCTTCCTTTCTTCCTTCCTTCTTTTTTTGGAGACAGGATCTCACTGTGTAGCTCAGGCTGACCTTGAACTCACTGGTAGCCTAGGCTAGCTTCGAACTCACAGCAATCCCTCTGTCAGCCTTCTGAGTGCTGAGATTATAGGTGTCCACCACCATGCCGGGCTGCAATTTAGTTTCTTTAGTCAACATAATGTGATTTATATTTTCTATGTCTTCCACGTCAGTTTGATGGGAAGTGTTTTACTAGAAATTTATTCATTTTATTTAATATTTCACAGTATTTTGTCTATAATATCTCATAGTTATGTCCCTCTTTTCATTCCAAATGTTCATAATTCTACTATCTATGTTACTATTATTGCTGCAGTAGTTCCATTTGCTGAGTACGAGTGTCCTCTATCTTTTGCGGCCTTTTATTTGCAAACCTTTCTGTGGCCCTATAATGAATGTTTTATATACACAGAATATTTTATAAACAACTAATATTGGACTGTTTATAATTTACTTCAAAAACTTCTATTTTTAAAATAGACTTTTTAATTTACAGTTAATGAAATTACTGTATATTTGAGATTCAAATCTATCATCTTGTTTCTTCCTTATTTGTCCAATGTCCTGCGTTTTTTTTTTTTACCTTCTTTTTATGTTTTCTTTAGGATAAATTAAGAAATGTTTATTGCTTTATTTTTCTCCTTCTCTTAGCTTGTATTTATTATATTTTTGACTTGTCTATTGTTTCTATTGTTAGAGTAGCAGTTACAACATGCATGCGTTAACAGCTTTATTGTGATATAATTCAAATGCCATATAATTCACCTACTCAAAGTATCAATTCAATATTTTTTAGTATACTTACAGAGTTGTGCAGCTAACATCGCAATCTAAGTTTAGAAGCTTTTATCGTCCTAAAAAGAAACCATGTTATCTATTAGCAATTACTCCCTATTCCTCCCCTAGCTCTCAGCTACAATTAATCTACCTTACGTTTTATGGATTTGCCTATGATAGACATTCTATATAAATGAGTCAGGAAAGGTGCAGTTTTGGTGACTGGCTTCTTTATTATGTTTTTAAGGTTCATCCATGTTGTAGTATGTGTCAATGCTTTATTCTTTGTCTTGCTGAATTATATTCCATTGTGTGGATACATTATATTATATTTATCAAGTAATTAGTTAATGGGCATCTGGCTTGTTTTGACTTTGGTGTTATCATGAATGTTTATGTGCAAGTTTTTGTTCAGACATATGTTTTAATGTCTCCTGGGCATGTACATAAAAGTGGAATCATGAGGGGCCAGGGATATAACTCAGTGGCACAGCACCTGCCTGACAAGTACAAGGTCTTGAGTTTGATTTCCTTGACTCAAACACACACAAAAAAATGTGGAATCACTGGATCACATGGTAACTCTATGTTTAACATTTTTAGGAACTACCAGTTTATTTCCAAAGCAGTTGTATCAGTTTATATTCTCACCTGCAGTGCGAAAATTCCACTTTCTCCATTCACATCTTTTCCGACACTTGTTATTATGTGTCTTTTTAATTACAAGCACCCTAGTATGAAGTGGTATTTCATTGTCCTTTTGATTTTCAACTTACTGATGGATAATGGTGTGTCTTTTGCTCTGCCTGTTTGTCATTTTTTATTTTCTTTGAAGAAATATCTAGTCAGATCTTCTGCCTATTTCAAAATTGAGTTATCTGTGTTTTTACTGTTGAATGAGTAGAGTTCTTCGTATATTTTGGATACTAGACTCTTATCAGTTACATAATATGCAAATATTTTCTCCCATTCCATAGGTTATTATCTCTTTCTTGATAGTGTTTTTTGAAGCATAATTTTAAAAAAATGATGAACTTCAACTTATCTGTTTTTTCCTGTAGTTGCTCGTACCTCAGGTGTTAGAAAGATTTGTATCACTACTGTTTTCAAAAATCTTTGTCATTTTAGTGCTTATAGTTAGGCTTTTTGTTTGTTTTAACTTTTGTATATGGTGTGGGCTATCCAGTCGTCCCAGTACCATTTGTTGAAGGGATTCATCTTTCTTCAGTAAACTGTCTGGGCATCCTCATCAGTGGAGCACAGAATGAGGAATTCTATACTTTGCTTTTATTTTTTACACTCATTTCTACATGTTGACTTCAGGGAGGATGTGTGGAAGTGGAATTTATGTTAGCATCTTCATGGAAGTGCTGTGTTCTCATGTTCCTCTCTGGCCAGTGCAGGGTTAATGTCAGTGTTGAGTTCAGGTCTCCATATCATGCCATAGATTTTCCTCAGACATTGAGATTCTCTTTTGTGTGCTTATCTGTGCTCGGGGTTCCTTATTTGAATGTTATTTCTGCTTGCTATTATCTAATGCAGGTGCCGCAGACACACACAAACAAGCGCATGCGCACACATAGAGTCATCCCTGAGTATCTATGGGGGGTTGGTTCCAGGACCCTCCACAGATACCAAAACCTGCAGATATTAAAATGCCTTATGTAAAGGAGCTAAAGTAGCATAGTATTTGCATATATCTCCAAATCTCTAGATTAATTATAACGTCTAATGCTATATAAAAAGTTGTTATATTGTATTGGTTAGGGAATAATGACAAGAAAAAAGTCTATGCATGTTTAGACTGATCAATTATTTACTTATTTATTTATCTATTTATTTATTTTGGTACTGGGGATTGAACTCACAACCTCGCACCTACCAGGCAGGCACTTAGGCCACTGAGCTAAATCCCTGGTCCTATTTTTTGAGACAGTCTCATTATGAAGTACAGGCTGGCCTTGAACTCACTTTGTAGCCCAGCCTGGTCTTGAACTCACAATGATCCTCCTGCCTCAGCCTCCTAAATGCTGGGATTAAAGGCATGTGTCACAATGCCTGGCTTAATTATTTATTTTAAAAATATTTTGGATCCATTGTTGGTTGAGTCTTAAGACGCAGAAACTATGACTACAGAAGACCAACTGCACCTAATCTGTTGGCCTGTTTTTCTAGAGAAATCTGACCAGTAAACAATGGTTTTATCAGGAAATGGTTGATATTATCAAGAAAGAGTTTTATCAAGAAATCAGGAATATTTAAGATACTACAGAGAATGCCATTCTATACTTCAGAGGCTCAAATTATGAATAATTGATATCTGTGACTACAAAACATTGATCTTAGGACCAAGCACAGTGCTTTCACTTAACTGAAGTACACAAAATGTTTACTAAACGATTGGTAAACACAAAAAAGATTTCATAATGAAGCTGTACTCCAAACCTGGCTTCAGAACTATCTGGACCCCAGGGCCTCACCATCAGAGACCTCAGATTCATTAAGTTTGTCTAGATGGATTCCACCCAGAAGTCTGGTTTTTACAAATACTCCCCGGATGACTCTGCCAGTCAGTCAGGTCTGGGAATGACTGTTCTAGGGCAGTACCAGGAGTTTGAATTTTATATGCTAAATTTTTAAAAGCCACAGTTGGTTTCTGCTTGTGTTTCTATATATTTATAATAATCATCAGAATTTATTCAGTGTTTTGTTGCTTGCAAAGGACTTTTAGGTAATTCCTTCATTTGATCCTCACAAAGTCCTGTATGTTATTAACTACGTCTAAAGTTAAAAGAAAACTAATCTTCGTTGTAGTATTTACAAAGTTGTGCTCAGGGATTTAATTTAAATTATCTCATTTAATCTCCATACTGGCCCCCTTCAATTATTTTTACCCTCAAGTTTTTTGCCTAAGGTTCAAAGACCTTATGTAGCTTGCTGCGGGTCATGTAGCTGATAAGTAGCAAACTGGAATTTGGAGCAGTAAAATAGTTTAGGAGTTAGACTGCAGGATCAGTAAACTTGTGTTTAGTTCCTGGCTTTCTGAAGTATAGAGTGTGTAAACACAAAGTTACCCTTTCTAATCCTTAGCTTTCTCATCTATGATAATAATAATAATAATTTAATCTATATATCTATAATAGTAATAATAATAGTTCCCCCTTCACAGACTACTGTACCACTGCTAGGAACCTGCTCAGCCGTCAGAAATGTTAGTTGTTGCTCTTGCCAGTATTATTATTATTAAGTTTAACTCCAAAGCCCATGCTTGTCCCATCATCTCAATGTATGTCTATAAAAGAAGTGATAAAAGCCCAGGGCTATAGCTCAGCAGCATGGTGCCTGCCTGGCAAGCACAAGGTCCTGAGTTTGATTCCTGGCACAAAAAAAAAAAAAAGTGATAAAGCAAAAAAACTATACAATGTCATTGGTACTTCATTATTTATGGTTAAGTCTAGTATCCTAAATTGTATGACTTATTATTTGTTTTACTTGCTTTCCCATCCCTGGGGCAAAATACCTGATACTTGCAAATTAAAGGAAGAGAAGTTGATTTTGGTTTATAGGTGCAGAGGGTTCAGTCCATGGCCAGCTGGCTTCAAGGCTCACACATCATGGCACAAGGGGTTGGTGGAGGACAGGTGTTCACCTCTTAGCAACTGAAAACAGAAATTAGGAAGTGAGAGCTATCTATATACACCTGCCAAAGGCATACCCCAGTGACTCACCTACAGTCAAGCCCCATCTCTTAACAGGACATTCAGCTACGAGTATAGCACCCACATGGTCCAACTGACTTCAAAGTCCCACCTTTAAACACGTGAGACCTGTGGGGGACATTTTAGATCTAAACCATAACATTATGCAAGAATCTCATAAATGTACTTTGCTTTTTATTATAAATTTATAATTAATACTTTCTAGCTAATGTATATTCAATGGTTTGTTGAACTTAAATCAATTTGAGAAGAACTGAGTCTTTTCAACCATAAACATGGCTGCATTCTTTAGTTACTTTGCTCTTTCTTAGTTTCTCTTAGGTATCTTTCATTCTATGGGCCTTACATATATTTTGTAAAATTTTTTAAAAAATGTATATCTTGGATAAATATAAATATATTTAAAATTTTTACTTTTCAATTGCTCCTTGCTGCTATACAGAGATACAACCGATTTTTCTGTATAGCTTAACTTGTGGCCTGTCTGCTTCACCTAGCAGTGTATGACAGTTTCACTTTTTCCTTATTCTCACCAACACTTGTTACTATCTTTCATTTATGGTCATCCTAGTGGGTGTGAAGTGGCATCACATTTTGATTTTGATTTGTATTTCTCTGATGAATAATGATCCTAAGCTTCTTTTTATGTTCTTACTGATCATTTGTGCATTACTTTGGAGAAATGCCTAAACTCAGGGCTTTATGCAAGCATTCTCCCACTGAGCTGCACCCCTGGTCCCTTTTTAAGGTATCGTCTTTTATTACTTGGTTACTAGACTTCTTTATGTTAGTGGGTTTACTTTTACTGATATGTGTCTTTATATTTAAAATGTACTTTTTAAACAGCACATAACCTGGATTTTTAAAAATCCAGATAAAAAATTTCTGTACCTTAATTAGGATGTTTAGGCCATGTACACTTAATATAATTATAGGTATGGTTGAGTTCAGATCTGTTATCTTGCTACTTACTTTTTAATTATCCCCTTTGTTCTCTGCTCCTTTTTTTTTTCTTTTGCTCTTTCCTACCTTCTTTGGATTAATCTAATATTTTTAGAATACAACTTTCTATCCTTAATTGAAACAGTTGCTATTACTCTTTGTGTCACTTTTTGTGTTTGTTCTGAATTTGCAGTGTGTATTTTTCTATTATCACAGCCAAATACTATACCTCTTACATGTAATGTAGAATCTTAAAATAACATATTTACTGGTCAAAGAAAATGATGAAGTAGAAAACTCTAAGGGTTATCTCCTCCCTAAGACAAACTTTAAAGTGAAAGGAGAAAAAAAAAAAAAAAGATCAGAATCATTTATTTCAGGACTCTGGAACCTGAGCCGACATTTACAGGAGCCAGGGAGACACTCGAGGAAGGAGGAGGCTGCCAGACCTCGGTAAGAGAAAGGCCGGCAGGACCTCGCGGCTGTCGCATGCCTCAGCCCACCTCCTACTGTGGGGCAGTGCCTAGATGTCCAGGGTGACTGGCAGGAGCCAGGTGAGTGGTAAGGACCTTATCCTCCAAAATTTGCAGGGTGGGCATTACCTGCCACCCCTCAGTGGAGCGGTGCATTTTGGTTCCTTTGGTGGTTTCCTACGGGCCTGGGCTCGGACACAGTCTGTTTCAGCCTTTTTAGGCTATAGTGACTTTCGGGCATCTATCAGGAAACTCATAGAGACAAAACATTCTCCCTCTCTCTCTCTCTCTCTCCCTCTCTCTCTCTCCTTTTTTCTGTTTCTTTTTCCCCTCCCCTCCCCACCTCTTTCTTTCAGTTTTTGGATGCAGACTATCAGGTCACAGGCTGAGCCAGAGATGACCCAAGTGACTGCATAACGAGGAATACAACTTTATAAGAAATAGTTGGACAACTTCAGACCCCGGTAGCAGCTGTCCCCTGAGGACACACGTAGTATCTGGTTTCCAAAGTACCATATTATAATATTTTCAAAGTCCAACTTTAAACAAAACAAAACAAAACAAAACAAAAAAACACAAAACATGAAAAGTGGGGAAATGTGGCTTGTTTCTAAGAAAATGTAGTGTTTGAGAGAAAATATCCCTGAGGAAGTCCAGATATTAAAATCAATACTTAAATTCATTAAATCAGCTGCCTTAAATACACTTTTCCAGCTGAATGAAACCATGGACAAAGAACTAAAGACAGCTGGAAGAATTACATGAGCAACTAAAAAAATGTAAATAAAGATAAGCAAAGTAGAAAATCTGGAGGTGAGAAAGTCCAGCAGCTGAAACTTAAAAACAACAACAACGACAACGACAATAAGGATTGAGAAGCACACTTGAGCTAGCAAAAGCCAAAATCCACAAATATGAAGATAAGGCAATTGAAATAATCCAGTGTGCAGGGGATAACAAAAACAATGAAGGAAAGTGAACAGAACCGGAGGGGCCCGGCGAGTGTCATCTGATGTATGGGAGCTCTGAAGGAGGGCAGAAGCAGGAGGAAATATTGAAGAAATAGCGACCACCTCTTCTCCGAGCCCGCCGCTGCTTGCCAAATCGCAGTGGGTGAACTCACAGAGAATCGTGACCCATAACGACAGCGAATGTGGCTGAACAGCGGGGACCAGCGACTTCGAATGGGGAGGGACGGGAGATGCTGTTTCCTGGAGTCTGCTTAAGGCTTGGGAGACAGTTGAAAAAGCAAGATGAGTTCGATGTCTGGAAAGTGTGGCCAGTGAGCTGTATTTTCCTCAATCAGAAGCCACTGAAATGAGTGAGGCGCCTGCCACAAATCCAGGGCTTGTCCACAAACCTGGTATGAAGAGGGTTGGCTGATAAAGACGACAGTGGGCGACCTGGGGGCTGGAGGAAGTCCCGAGTGAAGCCGCCTCTGAGAAAATACGCGAAATCTCCCGAGAAGCGGAGGGGCGCCCTAAATAAACCGGCGCAAAATCCCGGCCTCCGGCGCAGCTGCCTGCAATTCGTGGTGGACAGAAGACCTGAGATAACAACTTCTAGCGAAAATCTAACGATGGAAAAGAAGCCGCTCTCAACACTGCTTCTGAGAGAAAATTCCCTTTAACTCCCTAACGATTGCAGATAAACACAATGTGCATCTTTTTTGTGTATAACTTGTGACTTTTAGACTAGGCTGTAGGCTCTGATATTCAGATTGCATGGAACTATTCATGGTGAAAAGTATAAAAATGATGTGACTCAAGATTGGCATTGTTATCATGGCTCTTATATAACACTGTAACCTGCTTCCATTTATCCCTGAGTCGAAATGCTTAAATGATCTTCCCCTTGAAAACAACTGGGAGTGGAGGAGTGTGTGTGTCAGTCATACAGTGTCTGATGGATCTTAATTTTACAATACACTGCTGCTGTTTTCATACAGTGAAACAACAGCTTTGCTGCACAATAAGGAACAAATAAAATATTCAACTTGTTTTAAAAATAGACTTCTTACCTGGGCGTGGTGGCGCACGCCTTTAATCTGAGCACTTGGGAGGCTGAGGTAGGAGGAGCGTTTTGAGTTCGAGGCCAGCTTGGGCTACAACGCGAGCACAAGGCCGGCCTGAGCTACATAGCGTGACCCTGCCTCAAAAAACTAGGGCTGGGAGTTTGGCTCACCAGCCTAAGCACCTGTCTGGAAGGCATGAGGTTGTGAGTTCCATCCCTGGTGCCACACACACACACACAAAAAAAAAATAATAATTAATTAATTAAAAAAATAAAAATACACTTCTTAAGTTCGATGAGAGACATGCGTCCAATACTTGATCTCTGAGAAGATAAACTAGAAAGGTATGCAAGAGAGAACCCGGCTGCCCATACTCAAGAGGTCCTCAGTAAAATTAATAATTGACTTCCCATCAGAAACCCACAGGCTGGGAGTGGGAAGACATATCTAAGGAAAACAAATGGTCAACCAAGAATTCTATTTCCAAAGAAAATTATCCTTCAAGAATGAGAGAAAGTTAAGATCTCCATAGATGGACAGAAGCTAAGAGGGGTTATGTCACCCTTCCCTGTAAGAAAGGCTGAGGGAGTCCTTCAGACTGAGATGAAAGGGCGCCAGAGGGTAAGGACACAGCAAGAATCAGATACAGGCAACTTCATAGGTAAAGATAACAGCCAGCACTATTTCCTTCTGGCTTCATAACTCCTCTTTTTTCTGTACATTTTAAAAGACAAATGCATGAAACACCTATTTGCATGTCAATAGGCCCCTGGTACACAAAGGCAACCTGTGGCAGTGACTGTGGCAAAGGGTGAGGAGTAGAAATGTACAGGATTAGAATGTTTGCGTACTCTTAAAGCTAAGCGGGTTTATTCAAAACAGCTTGCTATAATCTTGTGATGTTAATGGTAATCCCCAAATCAGCCACTGAGAAAACAACTTCACACAGAAAAGGAAAGAAGAAAATCAAAATGGAATGCTGCAAAAAGACCAGCCAAATTCCAAAATGTCAGTAATAGAAGTATGGAGGAGACAAAAACCGAGGAAGCAGAAAAAGTAAATAGCTGAGTGGCAAAAGTCTTTCTTTATTAATAAGCAGTTTGCGCAAGTCAAAAATGGAGATGGGCAGAATAGATGTGAAGACATAATCCATCTATATGCTGTCTACAAGATAATCTTATACAAAAACATAAAAAGTTCAAAGGTAAAAAATAGGTGGGTAAAGATATTCCATGCAAAAATAACCAAAAGAGAATTGCTGTAGTTGGTCCTATTATCAAACAACATAGATTTTAAGTCAAAAAATTTCAGAAGGTGGAAGAAGTCATTCTATATTGATAAAATTTCAATTCATCAGGAAGATATAATAAATATAAACGTATTTGCCTAACAATGGAGCCCCAAACTACATGACACAAAAAAATGGACAAAATTGATAGGAAAAATGGTTCCATGATAACAGTTGGAGATTTCAATAGCACACCTTCAATAACAGGTAGTACAACCACACAAAAAGTCAATAAGGAAGTAGAGGACTTGAAGAACATCATAAACCAACTAGGCCTAATAGACCTATAACACACTCCACCTAACAACTGTGGGACACACATTCTTCTCAATGGCATAAGACGCACTCACCAGGATGGAGTATATGGTACTTAGACCAGATGGCAAGTCTTCCTCAGTCTAAAAGAAAAACACAAAAATATGTGAAAATTAACCAAAATTTAAACAACTAAAGGGCTAAGGAGAAATTTAAAACTACACCAATGTGAAAATAAAAACTTAGGGATGCCATGGAAAAATTTGAGAGGGAAATTTATGGCTATAAACACCTGTGCTTAAAAAGAAGAAATATCTCAAGCAGTATCCTAGCCACACACCTTAAGGAACTAGAAAAAGAAGAGCTCACTAAATTTAAACTAGCAGAAAGTAGGAAATATAATTAGGGTAAAAATAAACCAAATGGATGGTAGAAAAATAATAGAGAATATTAATAAAACCAAAAGTTGGTTTTTGAAAAAAGTTCAATAAAACTGACATACCTTTAGCTACATGACTAAGGAAAAAAATGGAGTTGCTAAATCAGAAATGAAGGAGGGGCATTATTACTGACATTACATAAAGGAAAGGATTATAAGAGAATATTACGAACAATTTTATACCAAGTTGGATAACTTAGATGCACACAAATTACCGAGACCTACTCAACTACAGATCTTATGGATGTAGGTGCAAAACTTCTCAGCAAATTCTAGTAAACCAAATCAGCAGAATTTTAAAAGGATTATACACCATGACCAATGAAGATTTATCCCAGGATTACAGAGGCAGTTTCACATAAAACAATCACACAAAATAATTAACCTACTGCATTAATTGAATCAAAGAAAGAAAACTACACAATCCACAACACAGAAAAGGCACTTGACAAAATCTATCACCCTTTCATGATAAAAAGACAGAATAAGCTATTAATAAAATGACTCTTCCTCAACACAATAAAGGCCATGTTTGTGAAATCTGTAGTTAGCATCATACTAAACAGTGAAAGGCTTAAAACTTTTCTCCTGAGATCAGAAACAAAACAAGGGTTCCTCTTTTTGCCACCTCTATTCAACATAGTACAAGGAATTTTAGCCGGAGAAATTAGGTAAGAAAATGGAATTTAAAATATCAAACTTGGAAAGAAACAAAATGATCTTATTTTCAGACACCATGATCTTTTTTTTTTTTTCTGGCACTGGGGATTGAACTCACAACCTCATGCCTGTCAGGGCAGGTGCTTAAGCCACTGAGCCAAACTCCCAGCCCTAGACACCATGATCTTATATGTAGAAAAACTGAAGAATATCATCTAAAAGAAAACTGCTAGGTATGGTGGTTCACACCTGTAATCCTAGCTACCCCGGAGATAGACGCAGGAGGACTGAAAATTTGAGGCCAGCCTGAGCAACATAATGAGACCCTGTTTCAAAATAAAATAAAAGAGGGCTGGAACTAAAGTTCAGTGCTCCTTGGGTGGTTCAATCCCCAGTACAGAAAAAAACACAGCAGGACAAAAACACCCAGACTGATTGAATTTAATGAATTCAGCAAAGTTGGAGGATACAAAATCATCAGGCAAAAATCAAGTTAAGAAAACAGTTCAGTTAAGCACGGTGGCACACGCCTGTAATGCCAGCTCTATGGGAGGCTGAGGCAGGAGAATTTCAAGTTCTTAGTCTCAAAATAATAAAGGATCTAGGGATATACAGTGCAAAGGCCCTATTTTTAACAGCACCAAAAATAAAACAAAACACTTAAGAATAAGTTTAACAAAGCAGACACAAGTTTTGTACACTGAAAATTGTAAAATGATGCTTAAATGAATTAAAGAAGACATAAATAAGTGGGAAAGCATCTAATGTTCATGGACTGGAAAGCTTGATTTTGTGACGGCGACAGTACTGTTCAGCATGACATGTATTCAAATATCCAGATCTCAAGCACAGTGTTTCTACTTGGTGCATATAATGGCAAAAATTTGGAAATAGAGTGGTGGGTGCTCAGCACTGTGAATTCCATAATGCCACTGAATTTCACCCTTTAAATGGCTAAGTGGAAATTTTTATGTTAAAGATACATATTTTAACACTTTAATTATAAAATTAAGATGTGAAAAAATCAATTTCTCCTTCCCATTTTGTATTATTGTTGTTACTTTTAGTTCTATATACATGGATCAAGTTCCTCAATGCACTGTTCATTTTGCTTAAAACAGTTATTGTATTTCATTTTATGTTTTGGTTTTTTGAGACAAGGTCTTGCTATGTAGTTTAGGTTGGCCTTGTACTCACTGTGTAACCCAGGCTGGCCTTGAACTTGCAGTGATTCTCCTACCTCAGCCTCTCAAATTCTAGGATTATCTATTAAAAAAATAAAAAAGAAAACTTTTGTAGATACAGATTTCTCTGTGATATCACTTCCCTTTAGTGTGAATAAGTTTTTTTTCATTTCTGTATATGTTTGTAGCAGACAGTAAGAGAGTTTTCAATGTTTTGACAAAAAAATTTTAAAGAGCACAGAAAAATTGTCATCCCCCCCATGGATTAGGATCACTTTGCATGATTTCAGCTTCCATAATCATTTTTATACTCCTGTACCACAACAGAAAGTGAGGGCTCTTTGTGTATAATATTTTTAACAGTCATAACAAGATGGGTTTATTTCAGAAATTCAGGGCTAGTTTAACATTAGAAAATCAGTTCATCCACTACACTAACAGCTTAATTGGATAAAATAATAGGATCATCTCAGAAGTTCAAAACAGTCTTTGAAAAAATAAAACTCCAATTCAAGATAGAAACTTATTGCAAACTAAGAATAAAAGGGAATTTCCATAACCTGATGAAGAAACAAAGAAAAGTTAAACAAATACAGAGTATAACACACATTGTAGAAATGAATCTAAGTGTATCTTTCATCACACTAAATATAAATGGGCAAATAAAAACATTCTTCTTTTTTTTTTTTAAAAAAAAAAAAGAATGTATTTATATTCCTTTGAGTGGCCACAAAACTGGAACATAAGGACACAGAGGAATTAGGTGAAGTGAGTTACTACAAAGTAATAAGGGGTCTAACTCACCAGGAGCAACCTGAATAACTTCTTTTAACATTTCTTGCTCCTTTGGCCTGCTAGTAATTTTCACTAGCTATTTTTTTCTTTCAGCATAAAAAAATTTTTGGGCCAGGCGCGGTGGCGCATGCCTATAAACGCAGCACTGGGGAGGCTGAGCCAGGAAGATCGCTGGGAGTTTGAGGCAGCAGGACTCAGGTAACTCGTTTCCTCTGTGTTGAAATGTGTCTTTTTTTCTCTGGCTTGTTTTAAAAGGTTCTCTTATAACTTGTTTTCAGCAAACTGATTATAATGTTCTTTGATGTGGCTTCATTTGTGTTTATCTTGGTTAGCATTCATTGAACCTCTTGGATTTGTGGATTCTACTGGTTTTGTGTATCAAATTTGGGGGAAATCAACCTTTATTTCATCACACATTTTTTTTGTCCATTCTTTTTCTTGGACATTAGATCACTTAATATTAGATCACTAAGTATTTATATTAAACCATTTAATATTGTCATACAAGTCACATCTTTGTCTATTTTTTTCCAATCTTTTCTTCTATGTTTAGATTACATAATTTCTATAGCTATAGCTTCAAGTTTACTGATTTTTTTTCCTGATTGGTTTTTCATTACCTGAAGTACTCTTAATATTATTTGGTGAATTTTTCATATCAGATACTATATTTTTCAGCTCTTAAATGCCCATTCAGTTCTTTTATGTATTTTCAATTTTATTTCTTTATATATTTTATTTAAACCCTTGAATACATTTACAACAGCTTTTGAAGTCTTTGTCTGACAATTCCATCATCTCTAATTTTTTAGGGGTGTCTCCATTGACTGATTTGTATTAGATATGAATTGTTTCCCATGTCTTCTCAAGTCTAGCAGTTTTTTTGTTAGATACTGAATATTCTGATGGTTTGTGTTGGGTATTTAGATTTTGGTATCTTCCTTCAAGGAATATTGTGGGGCTTTGGGGCAGGCTTTTAAATGTTTGGTATTGGTTTGGTCCTTTTAAGACTTGTTTTCAAATTTTGTTGTGTAGACATAGAATAACTTTAATCAATGGATAGTTTAGCTTTGCATCGGAGGCTTCTGCTGAATGTCCTGTGCCTGAACCTCTCCTAGCACTGTCTGGACTCTTGAATTGCTTAGTCCGTAGTTCTCGGAGACTCGCGTTTTCCCTAGGAGTTGTAGGTGCCCCATCTTGCGCAGTCTCATCTGTTATTCAGCTACAGATGGAGAAGGGATTCAGATGAATTTCTGGGGCTTTTTCTTGGTAGCTCCTTCCTTGCCATTGCTCTGTTCCATCAACCCCACGCCCTTGGTCTCCCAGCATGCCCTTCTCTGTCTCCACACATGCCGTCTGGGCCCCCCTCCCCAGATGATGGTCTGGACAGCTGGGCTGACCACAGGGCTAACCTGGTTTGTTGCTGCTTCTCTGAAGGGTCACATTCCTGTCTCTCTGTTGTGCCAAGTCTGGAAACTGTTTTCATACATTTTGTCCCATTTTCCAGCTATTTCCAGTGAGAGGTCAAATTGGTTCCAGTCATTCTGTCGTGCTGAACGCAGAACAGTAATGTCATGGAACCAGGACAGCTTCTCGCTGTGTTCTTACTCTAGGTAAAGTAGCAATGAATGAGTAGATGAAATAAGTCAAATAGATTGCCGATGGTGATCTTCCGCAGCTTGGAGGCGCTTCAGGGTCTCACCTTAAACAAGAATACTTTAAGTCATGTTGCCGGATTAATTGAAGGCCCACTTTTCCTTCCAGGCCATGCATATTCTGGAAATTATCCTTGCCTAATGGGCCTTCAATTAATCATTACTGACATTGGCAATGCCACCTCTGATGGCACTAGCTGTGTGCCTCCTACACAGAAAGGTAGAGACATGGGCTGTGCTCCCGTCCGCCTTATTTCACCAAGGCGGAAATAGTAAGGCTGCAGGCTGCTCCGGCAATACTAGAAATGTCACCCAACTCTGCTATCAAGGTCCGGCATACTCATTTCTGTTTATTATTTCATAGAGAAAAGGAGGTGTTTCTTTATAAAAGTACGATGCTCTGTTTTGGGATTATGACCAATTTCCCCTCTTGGCTTATGTTTGTATTTTTGATCTCGTTAATCATGGGGCCAGAGTTAATAGTATGAGTCTCTGGAATTTCATGTATATTTTTCTCATAGACAGCCTGTTCTCCAAGGCTGGTAACATACTAGATGTTTTATCTGAGTAAAAATTAACCATTAGGATCCATGTGGAACTGAGTCTCTTTCCTAGGTATAAGAATCCATGATTTAAATTAACTTGTGTTATGTCTACTGAGAACTACATGCGATGTTAAGTAACCTAATGCAGAAAATAAGTAAAAGAGACAAATCATGTCTACTACTTAAATGCTTATTCAAGGGCCCATGGGATTCTTGGTACCACGATCCACACACCGTATAAGCAGAGATATCACCTGGAAAACTGGGCTGGGTTTAGTTAGCAGAGAGGTTCCCGGGGTGTAGAGTGTGTGACGCTTTTCACACTGAAAACCCAGCCATCTCTCTGGCTGTTCCAGATGCCAGCTAAGCCAGGAGACTTGACCAAGGACAAAGAATGCTTAGTGAAGGGCGGCAGGCGAAAGGCTGGGTTTCAAACATTTGCATGAGAAAATTCCTGGTTTCATAACATGAGGATCTTAAAAGAATGTTAGAAACATGAGGATCTTATAAGAATGTTAGAAAGATTTTAAGATAAAAAATATTTTAAAATCCAGTTCTTGCAAGGCTCCTTTCAGGTTTTCAGTACTTTCTGGTTCTTCGACTTTATGAATGGGAAAAGTGGCGCGTGTCCATTGGCTTAATCTAAGGTATCAACAATCCCTCCGTGAAGCTATTGAAATAAGAGGAGCGCCCACAATTACTAAATATCTTCCGGTGATAAAAAGAGTAATTGCATAAACTTCTGGCTGTGAGCATCAGAATGAGCCAACATTAAAAAAAAAAAATTTATTTCTTTGCCTCTGCCGTTGGGTAATATTCAGGAATTCTCTCTCCTTGCAGGCCTTCGAGCCAGTGGGAAGGCAGCAGTTTCTCAGGCCTGCAGTGGTCACAGCTCTGAGGGACCCAGGCCCCTCTGCCCTTTGATGGAACGCATGCAGAGTTACCCACTGCAGCAAGCTTTTCTAAGCTCATTTAGCAAGGGTGCGCTGAGATGCAGGGGACGCAGAGCGATGCTGTGAATGTCTCACAGTCGACCTCTCTCACTCACCTGGAAGAATCCGTGCTCGGTGTCTAGCTTATCAAAGTGTGCTCCCCGGGGGACCTGATGGAGGAAGGAAAGAAACAGGATACAGAGGCCCTGGCACAGGTCTGTGGCATGGAGAAAGCAAGTAAAGCTTACTGTACTCCTCCAGCTCCTGGAGCTTTATTTCAAGCCCTGCTCATTAACCTCTAACTTCCAGACCCTGCAGGGAATGGGGCGCAGCCTGAGCACTCACCTTCCTGGGTGGCTGCAGAGAAGCAATGAGGATTTTAAAGACTAGCTCAGGGCTAGAGTACATGCTTGGGGGTCCGGAGTTCGACCTCTCGCACCCTAAAAGAAACGAACTATCCCGGAAGAAAATTGTTTTTCCAGGATACAGAGGACAATTTTCCCGGGGACATACTCTAAATATCAATGTCAGTGATGAGCTGTCATGCCAGGATGCCCACAGGCTACTGAGAGGCTAGGATGTGTGCTCCTCCACTAAACACTTCCAGATCCCAAGCCCTTTAAGTTCCAGGATTTTTTTTTTTAACATCATGTCATTTGCTTTGGCTCCTCCCTCACAGATCCATTGCTAGTGGTCACAGCTCTCTGCTATTAAGAAGTTTCAAAATATCTTTCTTAATTGATTTCAAATGGAATGTGGCCTAGACACTGTTACTGCCAGGTTTCTTGGACAGAGCCTAGATGAAGTTGATTAGCTTTGGAGCATAGACTTGGTGACATCTCTCATCTGCTTGAAGACATTTTTACCCAATTTCTTTTGGGGTGATGCGTTCCAAATAGGTGGGGCTGCTTGGGAGCTGAGTTCTCATTAGTTGAGGGCGCATCACTATGGAATACAGTATTTTATACATTCCTCCTACTGCAGAGTTTACAGCAGGGGAGGATGCCGCGGTGCAGGGTCCCAGTTCTGGCTGGAGACGCTCTTTGTGCCCGCTGCTGACAGCACTGGCTGCCTCGGTCCACAGCTGAGCTTCTCTGTGGTGTCACCTTCAGCCTCAGATAGCCGAGGCCCTGAGCAGCTCACATTCAGGCACCTGTGGGTGTGGGAGTACAAAGGCCCAGCCTCTCTGCCTTGGCTTGAGATAAGGGTGCAATGCCATTCTGGTTCCAGAATCTTCTGGAGGCCCAGCAAGCCTTCTGCAGGCAGCACCCCCTGTCAGGGTCTTTTTTGGGGAGAGGCAGAAATAAGTTTCTCTTGACCCCTTCTAGCCTGGTTGGAGTGAGTCATTCCCAGTTCCGAGACAGGAGTACGTGTGCTGTGTGACAGTACAGTACTGCCATATGACCCTCTTCTGCTCCAGCTTCTTGATTTCCACATTTCCTATAGAATTCCTTATTTGAGTGGAGATTTTGAAGTTTCCTAGATGAGGTCATAAAAATTAGGTCTTCAGAAATAGGTGGTCCTTCTATTTTCAGGAGGTAGGTTCCAAGATCCTCAGTTGGTTCATGAAACCTTAGATAGCACCAACCCCTACTTATATGTTTTTTCTTGTACCTACTTGAAATAAAGTTTAATTTGTAAATTAGGCATAAGAGATTAACAGCAAGAAAAATAAAACAGAAAAATCATAACAAAATACTGCAGTGAAAATTACGTGAATATGGCCGCTCTCTCTCACTCGCTCAAAATGTAGTACTTTTACCTTTTCACTTAACGAAAGCAATTTATGGCTTCTCTTTAATGTATCTGAATTGCCAGTATCACTATTTTTGGGTTTGGGGCCATGATTCAGTATAGTGAATGTCACTTGAACACCAGCACTGTGCCTCTATAACATTCAGCCTGCTAACTGAGATGACTTCAAAATGACTAACGGGCAGGTAGTACATATGGGTGGATACACTGCACCAAGGGAAGATTCATGTCCCTGCCGGGATGGAGTAGTCTGAGACCCTTTTAATCTGGATCCTTGGAACAGTGTACAATGTAAAGCACATATTCTCTTTTCCTGGGACTTCTCATTTGCTATTTTTGGGCCATAGATGACTCATGGATAACTGAAACTGTGAAAAGTAAAAGCATGGATAAGGGGGGATCACTGTACAGCGCTTTCATTCATGAGATTTTACATCTGCTTATAGCTGATGAAGTATAGGGAATTGTTTTATGTAACTTTATTTTTCAATGTTAGAACTATTTGCTCTTATTTTCCTCAATGTTTCCTTATTCTTTTTAAGCCAGTGGTTTGTGTTATAGAAGAAAGGAACATTTACGAATATTTTCCCACCTTAGCCTTCTTTAAATTCCTTAGTTCTTTGATACAGTGGTGTATCCCTATCCTCCTAGCTAGTTGTGTGGCTGAGGCTGGATGATCTTTCAAGCCCAAAAGTTTGAGGCCAGCCTGAGAAACATAGCAAGAGCCTGTCAAACAAAAACAAACAAACAAAAACCAAAAACCAAAAACAAACACACAAAAAACCAACCTCTGACATTTAACTGTGCTAAAACTTAGACTAATAGTCTACACCTTCAGTCTTTTCTTTAAATTCTCCATCCTAGTTTTGATCGTTGGCTCTGATACCGTCTGTGGCATTAATTCCAATGAGATGTTTTTAGTTCCAAACTACTTAAATAGCCTGGTTAACCAAGCTGAACACAGGGATTAGGACAGCTGCTAAAAAATTCCCACGCATTCTAATGTAGCTCAAATTTAAATTTAGTTAAATTACTTGTAAACAACAACAAAAATGTACCACTGATCAAAACTAACATACCCTAAACCAATACCACCTGTTTCACAGATGAACAACTGTGGAAGAAGCATTAGAGACCACCTGCTCCAGGCTCCTGGTCCTATAGATGAAGCGCAGAATGAATTCCCGAGTCGCGCCCCAAGGTAGGCAGGGCAAAGTTCCATCTCGGGCCCCCAGCCCTCTCTGCCCTACCGCACGCCTGCTGAACTCTCCTCATGGTCTCTCCACATCACTCCATGAACCCGGGGACTTTTCTTGACTCAATACTTGGTGACCACAGTTATTTTAACTTCGTTGCTCTTCCAACCTCAAGTGGGTTTCTGGCATTCCCAGTTCCTAATTCAGTTATGCAATCCAGCAACATAATTTCACCAGCATGAGTTAGCCTGGGTGAGAAAATATGTAGGCATTTTCATTGATTTCAGGGGCTTTTTGTTGTTGTTTTTCAAGGAATAACCTGACAAGCCCTTTGTAGGAGCTCCAGCTGAACCCAGTGTGCTAGAATAATGATTAGGAAACTCGTGTGGCCCTCTCGTATCATGTGCTGCATTGTGGGAATTGTGGCATCGCCTGTGGTAGGCTGAAACCATTTATGATCAAAAAGTACCCGCAAGTTGGTTCACTTCCCATATACTTAGGCTCCATCTGCAATAAACTAGTTAATTAAATCCACAGCAACAAATACCTACTGACACAAGTATTCATCGTGGAAAGGCATTGGGTGAGCTTTCAACTTGAATGAGAGTCTTAGGATTTCTCAAGAAAGATAAGAGTGGTGCCAAGTCCAGGGAGCAGGAACTCTGATTCTATTTCACAAATATTTTCCTTTCATATCACTGGTCTTTGTCAGTCTTCTTGGAGTCACCAAGGCAGACAAGCAATTGACAATTTCTTACAGCAAATCATTTTGCCTGGAAAGCCAGTGTAGCAGGTATGGCCTGACTTCACTGGAAATGATAAACTAGCAATGCTGTTATTCAAGTTTGGGGGACCCAAAGGAACCGAGATCTGCCTGCTATGTTGTCCCAGTATCTCCCTTGGAGAATGATAAAGCACTTCAGTGCAGTGGTGGGGGTCAAGGAGGGTGACACTTCCCTTGGCCTCTAGCCTGCATGGAGAACTCAGTTCTCCAGAGCTTCCCACGGGCTTCAGCAAACCCACGCCTGACCTCACCTAGAAGTCTGTGTACTAACAACGTCTCCCAGGATTTCGCGGCTCTGTAAGGCTTTGTCCCAGAGTTGTTTCCCCGGCTTCCTATGAAATGTCCTCACCTGGAGAGTGTGACTCTGACACTGCTTCTCGTGTTTGCCTGAAACAAACATACTGGACCCAAAGGACCTGTGTCATTTCCCTACCATGGGTTTGGCCGGTGCTGACAGCTGTGTCACTACAGGCACTTCAGCACCCTGCTGCTTTCCTGGAACCAGGCAGGCTCCTTTAGAAATTCTGCAGCCTCCTCCTGTACAATGCCCCCCGCTGCCGCTGCTGTAGCCGCTCATCTCCTAGAAGCCTTTCCTTGGGCACCGAGAGGCACACAGGTCGAGACCTGCTCTCTTACAAAGGTGTTTCCTTCCTATCTGGCACATGCAGGCAGCAATCACGTTTCATAATGTTTTTCTCCTTTTGTTCTCAGATGTTCTAAGCCGGCCCCCTGCAGCACATGTCCCCGTTAGAGCACCTGGGGCAGAGCTGGCTCCTGGATCAGCGGCAGAGACCTGCCAACATGCTGGCCTCCCATGACTCCGCCTTGAAATCTTGGGACTCGGACCTGTTTGGAAATACCAGAGATAACGTGGAAGGGGAGATGCCAGTGCTTCCTCTCAGAACAAGCCAGAAACCCACAGAGGGCATCTTCAGAAAGCCAAGCTTTGGAGGAGACATGGGGGAAAGAGCTAGATGAGATGGCAGGTCACTGCCTGCCTCTTGCGTGGATTTCAGTTTTGTCCCCAAGCAAGTCTGTCATTGGCCCTCTGTCAGGATGCTTGCTGTATCAGGGGTCCAGCACCCACTCTCGAGTGACATCAGGAGCCCACCTGTGGACGTCCAATGCACGTCCCTTGGTGCCTTGCAGTCCCTACTTCTGTGGGGACCACCTTGGCCTCCTATGGTCACCTCCATAAAAGTGACGAGTTAGTCAGTGGAAAGGGGAAGGGTGGAGAGGTTTATCTCTGGCTCCTGTGCCCATGGCTCTGAGCAAGGAATGAATGTGAACCAAGCCTGGGTGCTGAGGTCTTGGGGCAGGAGTGGGAGGCTCCAGTGCAGATGAGCAGGGCTGCACCCTTCCCTTCCCTTCGATGTTTAGGAAGAAATGGAAGATGTGTTTTGCATTCTGAGATCCCGCTCGGGACCCCATGACCGTCCACTGCAGCCCAGGACGCAGACAACAAAGCCCTCTGCACCCGGCGCCCTGAATGACTGCAGAACCCCATCCTCCCCACAACCCCTTGGGCTCTGAGTAGCTCTACTTATCTGTACAGTCAGCAGAGAAGACAGCGTCACCCTTCTCATGCCTCTGTAGAATGCTGCTGGGTAAGAAGTAGAAATTGTCACCCAAAGCTGGAGACTGCAGAGTTCTCTCAGGAAGGACCAGCAGAGATTTTACAGGAATCCTAGAAAAGATAGATCCTCAATGTGAGGCTTACACATCTAGAAAAACACGGTGAAATGTGATTTCTATCTTCCTGGCAGTGAGGGACAGTGTGGTGTTTGATTTGAGAAGCACATACATGACTCCGGGAGACAGGTCTGAGCCGGTATCTTGGAGTCCCAGCAGGCAACGCTGGAGAGCGGTGTTAGATAGACTGGAGGCAGACTGCCCAGGGCCCGCCTGCTCGGTCAGTGGCTCACTGAGGAGGGCAGGTCACTTGATCTCTCCCAGCTTTGGTGACCCCATCCTTAAAGTGAGAACAACAGTAGTCCCTGCCACGTGGGGTTGTTATGAGGGTTCTATTCTATTTTTAAAGTACTGCACTTAGAAGTGTGCCTGGCACTTGGAGAGCTCTACGGACATGTTTGTTAAACAAATAAAACCAAGGTGTGCCTTGTGACTGTATTGCTTTGCTAGGGTCGCTGGAACAAGGTGCCATAGAGGGGGTGGCAGAAACAAGAGCAGTTTATTGTCACCTGGTTCTGGAGGCTGGGCTTGAGGTGGAGGGGCAGGCAGGACTTGGTCTCTCGGGCCTCTCTCGCTGTCTCCCGAATGTCATTTCCTCTCTGTGTCCTCCCGTAGTCCTTCTTCAGGGCGTGTCTGGGTCTGGATCTCTTCTCACGTGAGGACACCTGAAATATTGGATTAAGAGTTTTCCAAGACCTCATTTTAATTTAATAGCCCTCATAAATGCTCTAACTCTAAATCCAGTCACATTCTAAAGTACCTGGGGTTAGGACTGTGACCTAGCTCTTATTTTTGACTATTGAGGATACTCAATTCAGCTTGTACCAACAGTTTGGTTTTCTGGGGGAAGAGTTGGGGTTTTTTGTTTTGTATTGTTTTATTTCTTGATACAGTCTCTTTATCTAGCTCAGGCTAGACTTGAATGCACTATGTGGCCCGGCCTGGCCTTGAACTCAGAGAAATCTTCTTGCCTCAGTCTCACGAGTGTTGGGATTACAGTCGTGTGCTGCCACATCCCGCACCAACAATGCTAACAAAAGCTCTTCTAGCTCTGGAGGAACTGGCATGGGGCTGGACGAGCCATGTGCCACAGTGGCTATGGAGATGCAGGCCAGGGAGCTTTCTGGTCTTTATTTAGCTCCCTTTACCTGTCCAATTCATTCAAAATTGTGCTCACCAAACTACACTTCTGAGGACTTCATGAGCCCATCTTAAAAAATTGTGGCAAAATATGCATGGCACAAAATTTACCATTTTAACAATTTTTGAGTGTGCAATTCAGCAGCAGTGAGCACATTTATATTACTGAGCAATTATCACCGCCATCCATCTCCAGAAGTCTTTTGCCATCCCAGGCGCAGACCCTTCTTGTTAAACACAAGCCTTCAAAAGGAATGAGAGTCTTACATGCTGCACTGTGGGTGAGCCTGGGGAGCCCTGTGTCACACGACACTAGCCAGTCACAGAGGGACAGGGGACCCCGAGTGCAGTTGAATGAGGTTCCAGGACTCACCAAGTTCACAGCCGCAGACAGGACGGTGCCCGCCAGGGACTAGGAGCTGGAGAGACGGGAAGGCGGCACTTCATGTGGACAGAGTTTCAGCTTTGTAAGATGGGGAGAGCTTTGGAGTTGGCTATAGAACAGTGTAGATAGACAACACTGCTAGAAATGGTTAAGAAAATAAACGTTATGCTATCTGCTTTGACGCAATTAAATAAATTAAAATGTAAGAGGAAAATCAGAAACAAGAGACAAACCCAGAATGATGGAAAAGAGAAAGACAATGTGTGTCCAATGGGAGGGAAGCAGGGAGAGGGAGACAGGAAGGGGGAGGGAAGGAGAGAGGTGGGGGGCCTGCTGCTGTCTCAGCCTCGGTCTGCCCACCGTTGTACCTCTGTGTCCCAACTCCCCTGATTGCTGGCTCCCCTTGCCTATCTTATCCATCAGTTGTCATCATCACGGTGCTGCTCACACTGGAAGTCTCTGCTCTGCAGTCAAACTCCTGACCCCAATCCCGTCCCCTCCCCTGTCACACACACACACACACACACACACACACACACACACACACGCACAGGCACACACACACAGCAATAGACCCAAACCCTCCTCCAGACCCACCTGCCCTTCCTCCCCAGGGCTGACCTGTCACCAAACCCAAAGCTCTGTCGTCCTTTCTACTCTCTAAGTGGCCAAGGACCAGAACTGAACAAAAATGTGAAGCCCAAGCTTCTTTCAGGAGCCCCTTTGCCCTCCCTTGGTTGCTTGGGCACCCACAGCGCTCAGCCTAGAAGTTTCAGTCTCCCGGGACAGTGCCCGCCCTTTGCACAATGTCACCTACCGGTTCCTGCACCTCTCCTTCCTTCAGTTCATCTCTGTGTCACTCTGCCCCCCTACTTGTGTCACTGTTACGCCTGCACATTATTCAAATTTGGCTTCAGGGAACTATCATGCTAGGAAATAAAATCAGACTGCAGAAGTTCTATGCGGTATGGGAAGAAAACAGTTTCTTGATAAATGTGCATTGTTGGAGGTGGCAATACAAATGATGGCTCCCCTGAATGGGGAGATTCTAGCAGCTGGAGCAGGTCCGGGGAAGGCTACTCGGGCCAGAGCCTCGTGATGGAGGCCTTTTGGTGCGCATCCAGCGTGTATCTAGCTGTGCTTCTTTTCCCTTCTTTTCTGCCCCCCAGGCCTGGTGTGAACGGATGACCCAGCCACCTAGCCACCCCACTTCTGAGCTCCTGAGACAGCAGCCCTGTGTCAGTGACAGTGTCACCTTAGAGGAAAACAACGCTTGAAATATCTCGTTGCTTGGCGCTGCAGTCAGAGAGTTCAGATGACCAAGTCCTTACTTTTGAGTGATTTGTAGCCTCCATTTTTACTGACTTGCCAGCTCGAAATTGCTGTCTCTTCAGGTGGTCAACTCTGCAAAATTCTCTTTGAGAGATTTCAAAAAAAATGAGCTGAAACATGTTTCTTAAATTTCTGGCAAATAAAGTTACAGTCTCCTTCATGAGAGGCTGTGAAAAATCTGCTGCTCTTGTATCAGATGAAATGCTTATTTGAGCTTCATCTGCTGGCATTGCTTCTGGGTTGGGTCTGGAGTCCAACCAGTGGTGAAACATTTGCTTAGCATTTACGAGGCCCTGGTTCCATCCCCAGCACCACACACACACACACACACACACACACACACACATGCACACACGATTTCGGCATTTCATTGGAGAAGCCAGTGTAGTGAGGTGGTCAAGAATCACCAGGAAAGGTGGGAGGAAAATGCACTCCGAGGAACATGGAATTATTAACTCTCACTTCACGCAATGCTGACTTGGTCAATGTGATTTTTAAAAATGTGTTTCTAATATGATATGGATTATACAGGCGAACCCTTGAAAATAAACCCTTCCCTGGAAAGCCTGTCAAGGAACGGCACATAGATCCTCCTAAATTACCAGGGTTCAAGCTCTGGGGTTTGGGCGGCTGCCAGCTCACCAACGTGTGCAGCTCCCTGAGCTCACCGATTGTTCTCCACGAGACACCTGAACCTCAGTCAGAGTGGGGTCTGCACGCTAATGAACGCACTTCCTGTTCTTAGCAAAGATCAGATCATATTCGTATGCTAATTGTTTTTAATTGCACTTGGCCTAAGGGATCTCCCCACCTTTCTCTTTCTTCTCTTTGCCTGTCCTTGAAGTGCTGTGCCAAATAAAGCAAGAACCTCCCCTGCAGCGTATTTAAAGCCCGCTCGAACTGTTTGGTGTTCCTGTGTCAGTGTACAGCACCGGAGAGCGAGAGAAAGTTCAACAGGAGGGTTCGCTTCCTAAGAAAGAACAGTATAGTCAAACCAGCTCTTGTGCAGGCTACAATCAGGCTGGAAATAAAAACAGAAAACACTATAAGCCAATGGAGCTACACAGTCACACTATTATGGCGATGAATAACTACAATTTCTTAGAAGGGCAAATCCAGTTCTGTAATAAGGAGTGTTAAGTTAAACTCTTGGGTAATCCAGTAATGCTGCTTTCTCTCTACTTTCTGTCATTTTATTTTTGTCCTTTGCTGGTCTTTTGGAGTGGTGACTCATATTTGCTGTTGGGCAGTTGCTTTTGGCTGCTTGACTTTCATTTGAGAAGACAATGCTCTTTTCTGAATGCTATGGAACTCCTTTTCTGGTAAACATGTTATGGCAAATTCCAGAGACCATAAACCTAAGTAAGCTTTTTGTTTATAAACAAGTTATCTTCTTTCATCTCCAGCATTTTTAGTTTCCCCATGGGCTAAAATTTTAACCTCTATTTCAACCATTTCTTCATCCACTTGAATTTCAGTATTTTTGAGTGGATTAAGCAAAGTCTGATTCTTAGGAAGTAGGAAAGAAAGAGGCCTCCCCTAGGATTTCTCTAAACTTAATTAACTAACCCTTTGGGTAGAGATTGATACTAGAGAGATTTAATTAATTTCCTCCTGCCAAAACCAATGTTTTAATCTTGGTCTTTGAAAGAAAAGAAAAACAGAAAAAATGAAAGATTTTTAAGTGTCAGGCACTAGAATGTCTTCACTTGCTCTGTGTTTTATAGCTGTGGTCATTATCACATTGGCAAGCACTTATTAAGCCAGTAAGTCGCAATGGTGCTGGGCTAAGCAATGTGTAAAGAGAACTACGTTGAGATGATTCCTATTTTGAAGTGGGGAAAGGGAAGTTAAGGCTAAGAGACACCATGGAGAATATCAGTTAGTTCTAGTGGGCAAGAAATTATGAGGATTAGAAAACATGGGGTGGGCTGGCGCATGGTTTAGCAGCATGTACAAGACCCCAGGTTCCATTTCCAGAACCAAGAAAAAAATGAAAAAGAGAAAAGAAAAGAAAAGAAAAATATGGTGTTTCATGTTTGTTTTTACATTGGATTTATTAAAAAGCAAAAGAAAGCTCTAGGCTCCTTAGGGAATTTATTGAAAAGCAAAAGAATCCTTAAGGAAGTAGAAGAGACCCTAAGGATCAGCGAGACCAGCTCGTTTATTTTATAGTTTAAGAAGGTGAGAGCAGGAAACCAAAGAGACTTGCCCGGTTATAGAAAATGGAAGAAACACTCAGGATTATAGACGAAGTTTCCCAGATCTTGCTGTAATGTGTTCCCCATCACAACGGCCCAGCTCCAGGCTCCCTAAGACGCATCCATGAGTTGTGTGTAAATTCTCTCCCACCCAAGAGTCAGGGACTTCAAGGTTAGCAATCCCAGGAGTCCCTTAAGAGGGAACAGACGGACATGAGAGGAACAGAAAAGTGTATCTGGGGGAAAGTCGAGCATGAGAGGCAGGGGCAGTGTGGGAGGAGCCGCCGTGCCACTCGGTCCCTCGTTCAGTGGAGTCACCTCTCTGGTCACCACAGGCTAGGGCTTCCTGTCACGGCCGTGGGACTGGGGTGGGTGATTTAACGCCTCTAGCTTAGTTCCTCCACAGATAAGACTAACGGGTGAAGCTGGAGTCCCCCTGGGATGTCTTCTCCTTCTCTTTCCTGTCGCAGTGCCACTCTGGTGGGCACCAAAGCCTCGGGTAGTTCTGAAAAGAGAACCCTGTGGGGTCACAGGAGGATGTGTCCGATTCCCACAGGGTCACGTGTGAACACACAGTCGGTAGTCACGTGCCCAGGAGAAGTCTCTCTTTCCCTTAAGACCTCAGCAACTCAGAAAATCAGGAAGTACTTTTGTTTGCTGCAGTCTCAGTTATTTCTTGACCAGACAGGATGGTTTGGGTTTGGTCTTGATTTACTGATGTGCTGAAACTATGAGGGCTGGATTTTTTGTTTGCGTGTCAACACTGAGAATAATAATGCTAAGAGTTATTGGAAAAGGGAGCCTTTCTCTTTCTGTTTTTCTTCTTTCTTCCCTTTCCTTCCTTTTTTCTTCCCTCCCTCCTTTCCCCTCCTCCCCTCTTTCTTTCTTCTTTCACTCACTTGAGTAAATTCGATCCTCTCTCCTAAGTTCCAAATTTGGCATAATAGAGGAGTTTGAGTTTCCTCAGGGGGTGCTGTGTTTGTGGTGGATGCTTGTTCTGATTCTGGACACTCACGTTTGCAGATTTTTTTTTTGTAAATGACAACTAGATCACACTGGTTGGCTGATTTCTATTCTATTTTTTAAAATACAGCTTCCACAAGTCTAACAGAAACATACCTGACCGCTAAAATCAAACTGACACATTCCTGATCTGCCCTGGGAACCCCAGGGTACAAATCTTTCTTGTTTCCTTGATGTGTTAAACCGAACTTGCAAATGTATGTACATGATGAGGACAGGGAAAAGTACAGTCATCACTCAAATCGGCAGGAGCCCAACTGCCTTCAGACAGGTTTACTCATTTGAATTTTCATTAACATATGCTTGCAATGCATAATTAATAAACTCATCCTGGGGTGCTAGGTAAAAGCCTTATACTTTGCACAGCCTGAAAACAGGTGCACAAAACCTCTGTCCACATGGTCCCCAAGATTCAGACGCAGCCTGAAAAGCTCCATGGAGTGTCTGTGTGCTTTGGGTTTTGCCATTTGGATGTTTTGTCTACACTGCACTAAATGTCTACATAGATGTTTGGAAATATCCAGATGATGGACTTAAACATTTATGGTTTGATGGGATATTTGACATTATCACCAACCATTTCCAACCAGTACGTCAGCATCACCAGCCCGCAGGCCAGCATGTGCTGTACTTCATCGCAGACGGACATGAGAGAGTAAAAGTCTCCCTAGCTTCCTGGAGTGTTGCATCTTCACTTTCCATGTGAAAGAATTATAGTTTGAAATCCCATCAACTAACAAGCAATCAAAGTGGCCCCAAGTTTTTAGAGTATTTTTATTCCTTGTCGGTCTCTCTTCCTTTTTAACATACTTTGATCTTTGCCTTATTGGAACTATGAAGAAATCTAAATCTGAATAGCCCATGTTATAATACTTAGTCATTTTACTTGCAAAACTAGATTAAGAAATCACTGGTATTTTTACATTTTTTAAATTTTGTTTTGGCCAAAGAAAATTCAGCCCATTTCTGCTTAGCCTTGAGATTTTCACCAACCAGAGGGAGAGATTGTGCGCCACCCACACACTTCTCCTCAGTGTCCCCAAGTTCCCATGGAAACCTCGGCGTGAAGCCACCTAACAGGAAGAAACTCTCCTGTGCCTGCTCAGGAGCAACTGTCCTGCAGGTGAAATTAATTCCCCAGCTATGTCACATTATGAGGTTGGTCAAGCAGTAAATTTGTTAAAATCAAACAAACACCTTTCTATGTCTTCTCCCTTTCATCCTGTCCCATATCCAAGGCCATAGTTAAGAACCTTCTTTTTTATTTTTTTTTATTTTGAAGAGAATAAAGGCAAACAAAATAAAGGCAAAGCAAAACAATGAACATGGTAGATGACTTCAAAAAAAGATAAAAGGAAGTCAATAATGGCTACCAGAATGCCTCTTGTTATCTTCAAAATAACTGCCTGTACCATCAGGCATAATAAAAATCAAACAAAATAGTACAGAACAAAACCAATAAAAACAAAACAATGGAAGCAATACAGGACTTCAAAACAAGGTAATAGGAAATCAATAATGGTTACCATAATGTGTTTTGTTATCTTTGAAATAGCTGTCCTTGCCATCAAACATAATAAAATTAGACAAACTGAAACAGAATAAAACCAAATTAAACAGAACAATGAAAACAATACAGGATTCAAATCATGATAATAGATTAACAATGGCCACTGCCTTCCCTTTTTAGATCCTTTCTCCCCTTTCACTTTTGCAATATGTATTGTGTATTTTGGATCCTACTAATTCCTTTAGTTTTTTGTACTAGGGAGACAACATGATGTTCACCCATGTGACTCTGGGTCATTTCATCCATAAGCATGATCTTAAATTGTATCCATTTACCTACAAGAGCTTTGAGATTATCTTTCTTTATAGCTGAGTAGCTTTCCATTGTATAAAAATGCCATGTCTTTCTTGTCCCCTCTGCAGCTAATAGGCAAGCTACCCCCACTTCTTTCTGGTTCCCTGTCACATAGAGCATTGTTCTTTCAGTCTATGAACCCCCTTTCGAGTTAAATGTGTTTCTTGTATAAAGCATATTGATAGGTCCTGTCTCTTGATCCAGATCTGCTCTGCCTGTGTTTCTTTTTATTGGTGAATTGAGGCCATCTACGTTAATCCCTATGGCCAACATGCACTGCCTTGTCTCTGCCATGCTATTTTCCAGTTGTTGGATGCCTACTTTTCGTCTCCATTCAATTGTCTGCCCCACTCAATGATACCTCTCTGCCTCTGTTTCTAGAGCTGTGGTCTTTTTTTTTTTTTTTTATCTCTCTCTAGAAAGTCCTTCAGTATTCTTTGTAGGGTTGGTCTGGTGGTCATGAATTCCTTTGGTTGTTCTTTGTCATGGAAGTATTTTGTTTCTCTGTTAATTCTGAAAGACAGTTTTACAGGGTACATCAATCTGGGTTGGAAGTTGTTTTCTTTCAGGACTTGAAATACTTCACTCCAGCCTCTTCTTGACTTGATGGTTTGTGCTGAGAAGTCTGTCATGATTCTGATGGGTATTCTTTGTAAGTGATCTGTTTCTTTTCTCTAACAGTTTTTAATATTCTGTTCTTGTGTTGAATTTCTGGAATCTTGATTATTGTATGTCTGGGTGTAGATTTATTTTGGTTATGGCTAGCTGGAGTTCTATATGCTTCACTTATCTGAATGTCACTTCCTTTTCCCGTGCTTGGGAAGTTTTCTGATATTATTTCTGTAAGTAGAGTTTTAAAGTCATTTGTGTTGACCTCTGCTTTTTCACTCACACCTTTTATTTTTGTTATATTTCTTTGGGTTGTCTTGCAGCTGTTGAATTGTTACTTCCAGGTTCCTTGTTATTTTTAAGAGAACTTTCCTTTCATGATCACAAGCTGCAAACCTGTCTTCAAGGTTTGAAAGTCTATCTTCCATTTCTTTCAAGTGGTTTTGCCATCTTTCAATGGAGTTTTTAATTTCCTGGATATCTCTTTGAATCTGTTTCTTGTATTCTAAATCACTTTTGTATTGTTCATTTATGTTTCCCTTATTTTCCTATGCTCCTCCATTTTTTTATCTATGTCATTTTTAGAGATGCCTAGCAATTCTTTTATTATGTTTTTCATTTCTTCTTTTACCTGAATTAGTATTTCTGTTCTAATTTCTTTTATAGCCTCATGAAGTTGTTTCTTTACTTAAGCTGCCATTGCTTCAGAAACTTCAGTTTTTGGGACTCCCAATCTCTTCCATGTTTGCCTCTCTTGGACTTGCTCTGCTTGGATTGGAGGTCAGAGACTGCCTTTGGCTCCTTTGTCTTGACATATTCCTGGGTTCTTCTGGGCAAGTGGGTACTGGGGTCCCAGGCACTTCCCACATTGGCTACAATTTCTGAAGGGAGACTGTTTGGTTCTTCTAGCCAGTGCTGGCTATGGGTATCTAATGGTGGCCATTGGATGCACTGGTGTAGGGCTGTCTGCTGGGTTTCCCAGCCTGCCTTGGCTCCCTGATGGCTGGTGGAGTGCATGCGGGTGTGGGGCTGGCCACTGACTGTGGACCTGGGCTGGTCACCGAGGGATCCTCTACTACTGTCCCTGTAGCATGCCCTGGGGCAGGGCTGGCCGCAACCTCCAGATTGAGCTGGTTACCCACAGAGAACCTCTGAGATGGCCCCTAAAATGCACATGGGGGCAGGGCTCAATCTGAGCAATCTCAATGATCTGCACCCAGCTAGGAGCAGCTGGAGGAAGCCAGGAGCAGTTCTGGTTCTGGCTTATCTGGCCCGACTTCAAAATGATTCCTGGCCAATTGCTCTCTCCCATGGGAGGAACGAGTCCTCTGCACTCACCACCAGCCAGTTCAGTCTTCCAGGCCCGCTGCTCCCATCCACTGCCACTCTCCTCCAATGCTGCCTCTCTCTGCAGAGGCCTCCAGGGTTGCCAGCTGCCATGTCACCTTGATTGTGTGTCCCCAGGTTCCAGCAGCTCCTCTCACATAGTGGGTCTGGCTCCAGGTAATGGTGCTGCCAGCTACCTCCTTCTTTGTTTAAATTTTTATTTTTACTCTTTCTATGGGCTTCAAGTCTCACTTTAGACTCTCCCTGGGTTCAGGGGACCCCCTTCCTTCCTTCTTGTCTTCCCCATATGCTACATTCCAGCATCTGGACTGTATCTCTCAGAGAGGCTGTTTACTCTGCTGCTTACTGTTCTGCCATCTTCCCAGAAACAGCAACCTTCTTTTTGATGAGAATACCTTTCTTTGTGCTGCCCCTCCTTATTTTGGAACGTCATGCCCCTCCCCAGGGTTGCAATGAGATTCTTCAGCATGAGCATATTGCAAAGCCCATCATGAACACAGGTGCCTTCTTTAGCTTTGCAAATATCTGAATTATCCAAACCCCAGATCCTTCCTTTCCCTCTCCCTCTGAAAACCAAAACATAGATGCATGCATAGGTTCATACAGTTTTTAAAGATCAGCATAATGTGTAGTCTGTGTGATGCTACTATGGCAGAATACCTGAGGCTGGTATTGTGGAGATTTATTTCTTACAGTTCTGGAACCTGGGAAGGGAGGACAGGGTGGAAGGGTTGAACAAATGGCAGGCAGAATGAGAAAGTCAAACTGCTTTCCCACCAAGCCCACCCTGTTGATAACTAACCCAGTCCCATGATAACAGCATTAAGCCATTCATGAGGCAGAGCCTTCCTGACCTAATAATTGGGATTGTTTTCAACCCAGGAGCTATGTGGGTCACATGCAAACACAGCACCTAGCACATAAGAAACTAAGTTTTACTCTGAGTAGAACATAACAATCACACTTTCCACATGCCAGCCTGTTTGCTTTACTGATATCTCTGCAGCAAATTAAGCAAGGCTGCACTTGCCCCCAGGCCTTTGCTGCAGGTCTTGGTGTAAACACACGAATAGCAAAAGAAAATTTCTTCTTTCCTCAGCACTTGCTCATCCTGTCCAAAGTTCTTCTCTCAGATAATGCTTGGCTCCAAATGGTCTAATTGTCCAAAATGTGGCTCTGCTGGTCTAGCTGAAAATACAAGTTCAGATATAACTTTCCTTAAAAGTTACAAAATCAAATGATCCATCATTATTGCATTTGGGAAGCTGCTTAGATGCATTTTTTTCTGTCTTACTGATTTACACAGGTACTTTCAGGGTCCTAATAAAATCCCGGAAACACCGGAGAACTCAGGACCTGCTAACTGAAGCAAATTGAGATTGACTTTGTTGGAGAAAGCTTTATTTTTGGAGCGACAAAGAGTGGGGAGGCACTGACCGACTGATGACCGACCAACCTGTTCATGTAGAGAGGGAAGGCAAGCCCAGGGGGTGGGCAGCTCCAGGGAAAAACAACAGACCGGGTCAGTAGTGCTGGCCCCAAGAAAAGCCCATGGCTATTGAAAACTGCAAAAACAGCATGGGGTTTCACTCCACAAGTGACTCCTTCCACATGGCAGGCTAGCACTGGAGAAGGAACCCAGTGCAGCACCTGCCATATTTGAGAGGGTGTAACCAGGGGCCATTCTGGGAAGACCTTAATTATTTAAGATTGAGCCTCAGAACAACTACCAAGCAATTCCACTTCAGGGTTTCCAGTGCTCCGCTGCCATGGTAATGGGGTGAGACACAACCACAAGAGACAACATGGAAACGGTGTGAGCTAGACCTAGACTCCTGAGAAGCTTAACCTCAGTCTAAGGAGGACATGGGATCATGTTCTCTGTGTTGAGAGGTCAGGCCCGATGTGTGCGGCCTTCAGAGGTGGCTGGGTTTGAAAGTCCTGGCATTAAGCCCCGGGGTCTGTTTGAACCCTCTCTCCTCTGCCTAATCCAACACAGAGATCAATGATTTGACAGCTCTTCACCTGCAACCCTGAGCAGGGACTCAACCTCAGCTTGGGTGGTAACCACCGCCTGGATGTAGGCATGCAGGGGCCGCCAGAGCAGGGGAGGCACCTCTCAACCCCATGGGCCATAAAGCTGGATGAGAAAACTGTGACTTGCTAGATTCCAAAACTACAGACCCTAGAAAGAAACTAGGTGGAATTTTTTTGAGTCATTTTTACTTTCATGGGATTTGGGGATTTAGATTTCTTTTTCCTTTTTTCTTTTAATTTTTAATTTTTCTTCTTTTATTTCTTTAGTTTGCTTTTCTGTTTTTTTTTGCTTGTTCTTCTCTTTTACTTTTATCTAATTCTATTAATTTCTTTTTGCTCCTTAGTAGTATCCTTTATCTCACTTTTCTCTCCTCACTGTTTAATTTTTTTCAAATTTTGCTTTTTTCATTCTCTTGTTCCCCCTTTATCTTTACTAGAATAACCATTAAGCTTTATTCTCTCAAAACTGAATTATTCCAAATGATAGAAGAGGAGATTAAAAAAAAACCAGATTAATAAGGTACTCAGTGACCTTAATGAAGATACAGCTAAACAATAATGGACTTAATAAACAAAATGGACAGTGAGTTTACAGAAGACACCGATAAAAACTTTATATCCTGGTAGCATCGAAGTGAGGGAGGCAGATATAGGCCTGGGGTATAGCTCATTGGCACCACCATTATCAAAAACAAAAGGAAATATAAAATAAATATATTGCTATTAATCATAGTAAACAGAATTTTGGAGTGTTATTTGTTTGTTTATTTAGAGACAAAGCCCTGTTAATTGCCTAAGCTGGCCTCCATCTCACAATCCTCCTGCCTCAGCCTCCAAAATAGCTGGGATTATGGATGTGTATCACTTTGCCTGGCTCTGTTTATCATTTGACAAACAACACATGTATGGAAGTCAAATAGTATTGCAGATAAACAAGCAGCAAAATAATCCCAAGAGAACTCCAGTCCCTTTCATGCACTCCTTCATGCCATGTGGCCCCACACCAGAGGCCTGGAGGCCGTGGTCCAATCAACCAGGAACTGTGACTTCTCAGACTGTGAGCCAAGAGAAATCTTTCACAGCTGGGCACGGTAGCACATGCCCATCATCCCTGAACTCAGGAGGCTGAGGCAGGAGAATCACCTTATGTTCGAGGCCAGCCTGAACGTAAGTATCTATGGACCTGTTGATTTTGTATCATGTGTCAGTTTCTCCAGGAGAAAATCATCCAATCTTACTTGGGAAAAAGTGGGGGAGGGGAAGGGTTGGACAGGTAGTCAAGGGAAGGGAGGGAACAATAGCAAAGAGGGGGACACTGGCCACAGTGCTCCACACCCCTCCGCCAGTATGGGCACAGCCCCCGAGCTCAGAGTTCCCCTCTGTCAGTTGCTCCAGGGAAAAGGTGTCCACTCTTTTATAGGGGGAGTGAGGAATCGCTGCTTAGCTGGGGAGGTGGGGGAGGGCTGTCGGAGGAGAAAGGGGGAGCTGCATGTTCTGGATAAAGTCTTCATCTTCAGTCCTCCCTTCTAGGGTTCTGCACGATGGACCACTGCCCTCTGTCATGGGAGGACCTAGGTTTGGCCCTGGTTCCTGTGCCGGCCCCCCCCCCGCTCCCCGTCTTCCTCCTTCCCATCACCCAGCAGTGTGAAGAACCTCCCATCCTTTGCCGTCTCCTCTCCGGCTCCCTCTGTGCTGGGGAGTTTGGATCATTTTCAGTTCCGATTCTCATTCTGATGATGTTCCAAAGTGGAAGGCGGGGAAGGAACGTATACGATCTGCCTTATTTACCTGGAGTATGAACAACATTTGAATGTAGGCAAGAGATGCAAAGTCCTGGGTTACCATTAGCGTCCTGGCTGCCTCCGCTCATCCTTTCCAAAGCCCATGGCAACAGCTCCAGGATTTGAAAGTTGTGCCCTGAAATTTGTGTTGTGATTAGACAATAAGACCCGAGCCTAGAGATTTCATGTGGAAGGGAAGCAACGCAGCTGTTCCAGGAAGGTGTGAGGGGCAACTCCTGCACCCTAGTTTAACATCTCAGGTAATCTTGTATCTTCCCCGCATCACTCCGCCTCCCTTTCCAAGACAGACCCAGGAAAGCACAGCGTTAAGGACGTGCAGGCAGCGGGGAGATTTGAGTAGGACACAGATGCGGACATTTCACCATTTAAAATGACAGTTCAAATACAACACAGGATCTAAGGGAGGATGTGGCAGGAAATTCAACCAGAAAACAGAAGTCAGTTTGCACATATATCCAATGACTCACATTGAATACCTATTACACGCCAGACACCAGGTGAGAGGCTTTCTTTCCTAGGTTTTTCTTGATAGGTTTTCATGAATGTTCTTAGCAGGAAAAAAAAGAATGTGCTTTTGACAGAGCTGAGGACGCACCCAAGTTACCGTGATGACGTAGGGAAATTGAGGTGGACTCGCTCCAGTCATAAAATGCAGAGCGACTATAAAACACACTCTGCCCGGGCTGCAGCTTGACTTATCTCAAGAGATTTGCCAGTTTTATTGTATTTGCACAATAAAACATGGCTTCTGTATCTCAGGGAACTAACTATACTATGATTCCTTAACTAACTGGAAATTAAGCAATTTGACTGAATCAATGATTTGTTCTACAAATGTTCACTTTTTGTGCAAAACCACAGCCAGGGGACAGGAAGAGTTTTTCTCTCCTCTCCAACAGTGATGTAGCAGGGGCAAAGAGCGGCCCATTCGATGGTGTTTAGATCAAAGGAAAGGAATCTACACAGCAGCCCGGAATCCATTAAAACTTAACTAAGGTTTCGTTAAATTATGTGATCAAGAAGGAAGGAATATCTTCCTGCGCTGCTCCTCCCTCCCAGAGTTTATTGGTGCCACTACCGTGTATAACTCAGGAGCAGAGAGCGCCTGCGCTGAAGGCCTGCTAAGAGTAGGCAATTCTGGCTAGATCTGCGACAGCATTATCTTCTAGGCTATCTGCCTATTTTTAGTTCAACTTTGATGTAAGTGAGGAGAACACAAACCAAGATGAGGAAGTGTAAAAACTCCCAAGACATTCTTAAATTAGGTTTTCATACAGGGATTTTTAAAAAAGACTTCTAGATATGCCCAACTATTTCCATTCATAAAATGGTCACTGGGGCACTAAAACATTAATAGGAAAATCATACTGGAGCATTAACCAGCTAAAGACAAATGGTCACTTAAAATAATGTTCACCTCATAGTCATAAAATATTCTTAACTTTTAAAAAGAAAACCACATGTGCAAGGCTCTGTGTTCAGTCTTTAGTACTGAAAAAATAGAAAAGAGAAGATACCATAGCATCAAAGATAAGGCAAGAGCAGACAACTTCACGACTGAGTTGTACCAAGCATTTTAGAACTAATATCAATGGCTCAAATTCTTCCAAAAAAATTAAAAAGAATACTTTCAAACTCAATTTATGAGGCAGGTATCATATTGATACCAAAGCTATACAAGAATACTACAAGTAAAGAAAATTACAGATCCTAGCTATTCCCCTTCTGGGTATCTTCCCAAAAGAACTAAAAACATCCTACCACGGTGATATATGTGCACTTATGTTCATAGCTGCCCAGTTCATAATAGCTAGATCTTGGAAACAACCTAAATGCCCCTCAACTGAGGAGTGGACAAAACAGATGTGGTATTTCTATATAATGGAATACTATTCAGCTATAAAGACATTTTCACTCTTAAATGGATGAGTACTGAAAATACACTTCTCAGTGAACTAAATAAGTCACACATATATAAACATCGCATTGTTACACTTGTGTGATGAACTGAAACAAAATCTATGTATATAAAAAATTAGTTAAGGCAGTTAAAGAAAAAGAATTTCGAGTGAAAAGTAGTTTTCTCGGGGTCATCTTCAGATTTCATTTGTAATGCAAAACGTTTATTTGAAAACAATAGAGTAATCATAACATAAAAGATAGTCATGTAGCAGGTTTCTCTTGATTCATTGAAGCAAAAGTTTTGTGCTAATAATTTGTTGGATAATGTTTCATGTCTGTATTTTTTTTCCTAAATAATTGCTGTGAATATAATAATATGCAATGTTCTGATGATTGTTAGTCTCTTATTGGCTGGTTGTGAAATTGTTTTGCTTTAGTTTCTTACTTTCCTTTTGTCTAAAATAAAAAAAAGATGAGGAAAAAAAAAGAAAGTTATGGACTATATTCCTGGTGAACATATATAGAAAAGCCCTCAAAAAGCTGGGCACAGTGGTGCATACCTATAATCCCAGCACCCTGGGAGGCTGAGGCAGGAGGATCATAAGGCAAGCCCATCCAGAGTAACTTAGCAATTTAGTGAGACCCTGTCTCAAAAAAAAAAAATATGTATATATATGTATATATATATATATACACACACACATACATGTATTTTAAAAAGGGGTACAGATGTAGCTTGGTTCAGCGATCCTAGCTTCAATCTCTGGGGCTACAGAATAGTAGCAAATAACATTCAAAAGCATAGTAAAAGGATCGATCATTCACCATGATCAAGTGGGATTTGTCCTTGGGTTGCAAAGGTATTTCAGTGTGGACATGGATAAATGTGATACACCATATTAACAAAGGGAAAGAAAAGCCGTGTGATCATCTGAATAGATGACGGACAAGCAGTTGACAAAACTCAACATTGTTTCATGATTTAAAAAAAACAAAACATCTCCCAGCAAATTATCTATAGATGGGATGAATCTCAGCACAGTAAAGGCCACATAGGATGAGCTCAGCCCTAGAGTTCTGTCAGTGCGAGCAAGTTGGAAGCCTTCCTCTAAGATTAGGAACAAGACAAAAGACTCACTCCTGCCGCTTCTCTTCCCGGAAGTGCATGGAAGTTCCAGCCAGGGCGATTTTAGAGGGAGGAAGGGGGAGGGGCGAGGGGGAAGAAGAAGCCAGAGGGGAGGAGGGTGTGGAAGGACGGAGGAGATGGAAAGGAAGGAAGAGGGTGGGGAGAGGGGAGGAGGAAGAGGAAGAAGAAACAAAGGCATTCAAACCGGAAAGGAAGTAAAATGATTTCTGCTGATAATATGATCCCCTATGTAGAAAACCCAAAAGACTCCACCAAAAAAACATTAGCACAGATAAATTCAGTACAGTTATAGGGTACAAAATCAGCATCTGCAAATCGGTAATGTTTGTATACACTAGCAGTGAAATACTCAAAACAGAAATTAGGAAAGCAATCCCATTTACAAGAACATCAGAAACATTCTTAAATAGGAGTAAATTCAATGGAGAAGAAAGATCTGTACATTGAAAACTCTAAAATACTTATGAAGTCAATTGAAAGATGGCAGAAATAACTAGATACCTCATATTTCTGGACTGGAAAATCAATATTGTTAAAATATCCAGGCTACTCAAAATGATCTACATATTATTGGGTGTGGTGCCACACACCTGTAATCCCAGTACTTGGGAGGCTGAAGCAGGAAGATCGCCGTGAGTTCGAGGCCAATGAGGCCTATATAATGAGTCCAAAGCCAGCCTAAACTACATAGGGAGACCCTCTCTCTCAAAAAGAAAAAAAAAAATCTACAGATTCAATCTAATCCATATCAAAATTCCAGTGTCATTTTTCACAGAAATAGGAAAGAAAATCCTAAACTTCCCATAGAACAGTAAATGACCTCAAATATCCAAAGCAATATTCAACAAAAAGAGCATAATTGGAGGCGTTACACTACCTACTATATTTAAAGTATAACAAAACAGCATGATACTGGCATAAAAACAGACACGTGCTAATGAAACAGGTTAGAGAGCCCAGGTAAAGCCATATATTCGTGGTCAATTGATTTTCAACAGAGATGCCAAGAAAACCCAACAGGAAAAGGAAAATCCCTTCAGTAAATGGTGCTGGGAAAACCAGATATCCATAAGCACAAGGAGGAAATTGGACCTTTCCCCCACACTAGCACCCAAATCAGCTCAATATGGATTAAAGAATGAAGTGGAAGGCCTACAAACCATACATGTGAGAGGGAGGTTAACATCTGAAATATGTAAGCACCCCATCTCTGTAGCAGAGAAACACTCCAATTGAAAAATGGGCAAAGGACCTGAACAGACATTTCTCAAAAGAAGATATCCAAATGACCAGCAGGCTCATGAAAAAAAAAAAAAAAAAAAAAAAAAAAAAAAAAAAAAAAAAAAAAAAAAAAAAAAAAAAAAAAAAAAAAAAAAAAAAAAAAAAAAAAAAAAAAAAAAAAAAAAAAAAAAAAAAAAAAAAAAGGCCCAGTATCACAAGCCACAAGGAAAACCCAAATTAAAACCATAGAGACAGCACTCAGATCTGTCAAAATGCTGCATAAAAAAACATAAATGTTGGCAAGTATGTGGAGAAAAGGGCATGCTTCCACGCTGTTGGTGAGAATTTACAATCTTTATTGTAATATTGATTGTAATCTTTATTGTAAAATTGAAAATAGCATGGAGATTCTTCAAAAAACTAAAACCAGAACTACTATATGATCTAGCAACCCCGCTGCTGGGTGGATAGCCAAAGGGATTGAAGTCAGAACAGTAAAGAGATGTAACGCTCTTCATAACAGCCACACAAGGAAGCAACAGAAATTGTCTGTCAATGTTTCTCTTATATGTGGAACCTAAAACTGTCACTTGTAGACACAAAATGTAGAGTAGTAGTCATCAGGGGTGGTAGAGGGGCGTAAAGAGTAAATGTTGGCAGAGGATTTCAATCATTCAAGAGGAGTAAGTTTTGATGATCTGTTGCACAGTGCGGCGGCCATGGCCAACAATGTACTGTACTCATGTACCTCAAAATTGCAAGAAGAGTAGATTTTACATGTTCTCTCCTCAAAAACTGCTCAGTAGGTGAGGTGCTGTGCACTATTTAGTTGAATGAATCTCTTTACAATGGATGCATACAGGAGAAGATCACATTGCAGTCCATAGACATTGTTTGTCAAACTGGCAGAGAATGACAAGTTAATTCCAAATATTGAGGATGGTATAATGAGTGACTCTGATATAAACAAAAACAAATACGGCTGGGTGTGGAGGTGTACACCTGTAATCCCAGCACTCTGGGTGTAGCTCAGTGGTAGAGCACTTGCCTACCAAGTGCAATGCCCTGGGTTCAAGCCCCAGCCCTGCAGAGAGGAGAAACCTGGGAAGAATACATTCAAATACTGTGAGCGAATCTATGTGGGTCCTGAGATGGTGAATGCTATCATGTTTAACACACATGAGGCCCTGGGCTCAATCTCCAGCACCAGAATAATAATAATACCAATAATAATGAAGTAAATGTCTTCATATTTTCCAAACCTTGTACACTGATCATGCATTTTTTAAAAATTTTAAAAGTACAGTCTAACATATGTATTCTGTCTACCTATGCTGCATACAGTATCTATACATCCATTTCCTCAGCTGGGCAAGGGCATGATACATACCTCCCGATGGCACACAGGTCTTTTGCAAGGAGTTCCCTGCTTACCTTTCTAGGTTTCTTGCTTACCCTTCTCAGATTTGCCCATTCCATGTCAGTCACACTGAGCTCCTTGCAGTGTCTGCCGTATGCCGTGTTCATTTCAGTCTCTGGATCTCTGTCTCTCTCTCATTTGTTTTTCTTCCCTGGTTGCCCTGGGCTTTATTTCAGGAGCAGAGAAGTCCATTCATTTGGAAGGACACCGACAAACATGACCAGGCCTAACTGCTAGCAGCAGATCTGGAGTATCAGACAAAACCCTAGGATAGAAGTCTGGCAGAAAGGAGTGGTCTGAATCCCACTTAGGAGAATCCAGACACCAAGAAACGATTGAATTAGTGACCACAGTTACTTCCTGCTGCATCTTCTCATGTTGTGCCAAAACTCCTCAATTCCTGCTCCCTAAACATATTCAAGACACCTGTGTTCTCATCTAAAAACTAGAGCAAAGTCTAAACCAAATCCTAAATAAAGATGGGTGCAGTGCGATGGTTCTCTCATGGTTTACCGTCACGAGAAGGAATGTAGGAATGTGTCGTGGCCTCAAGCCTCCCTCGATAATCAATACCTATTGAACTTCACCTAAATACCACAGGAGCTTCTCAGCCTCTTTCACATTGAGGAGCACACAGAAAACACTCTCTATTGATGACATGTGGGGGTTGGTCTTGGGGCCCTTGAGGACAGAGACGATCACACTCAGGGTCTCTGGGTCCCACCCCCGGCCGGCTTTGCTTAGGTTGCAGCAATCTCCAGCTGAGAACTTCCCCACGCCACCCCCTGCCCCATCAGCCTGATCTACAGCGCAGGAAAATCCAGTCTGCCCATAAATGAACGCAGGAAAAGCGCTCTCTCTTCTTCAGGTAAGTTTTCCCTCCTGTTCCCCGTCTGCCCTCAGAAGAGCAGGCAGAGAAATTCCTTTTTTCAAGGCACACACTGGTCTAAGGTCACCATCGTCATTTCTTTATTTTTCACTAGATTCTGGGTTTGGGCTTCTCTAGTATGTGTGCTGTGGCAGCTCATGGTTGTCTGATGATCTGATGAGACGAATCTTTTCATCTGATTATTTGCTATCTGTATCTTCTTCGGTGGACTGTGCATTCGGATCAGTGGCTCAATTTTACATTATTTTATTTTTTCTGGTCCAGCACCTTGCAAGTGCAAGGCAAGAGCTGTACTACCAAGCTGCATGCGCAGCCTTATTGTCACATTCTTTAAAGAAGCAATTTCCTGTGGCTTTGTGTGTGTGTGTGTGTGTGTGTGTGTGTAACATGCTAACAACACGGATGTTACCTGCAGTGACCACACTGTGGCCTCCATCCAAATAGATTGCTTGGTAAGCACTTTTTCTACTAAGAGTCAGCAAAATCCTAGAAGCAGGTATGTGCGTGAGTTGGTGAGCAGTCAGGTTGGAGTTCCTTTAGTCCACTGGTGGGCAAGTCTCTATAACAGATCCTTCACTAGGAAAAAGGAACGAGAGAAAGATGTGCCGAGTGTGTGTTGACCACTGTTTTCCTGTGTCTCATTATTCATTGAAAACCTACCTAGCACCATGTTTGCTGTCCTCCACTAAAAGATTAAAAATGCCCTGCTTAACATTGGTGATCATACTGCAGAGGAATATTGGGTAGAGGAAAAAATCATTTGTACAGCAGCATGGTTGGGTGCTTAGTTTTGAGGAAGCAACCTAGAGGTCATCTAGTACATAGACCTTGCATTTAATTTCTTTTCACCAAAGTCAGGGAAAGGATCAAATATTTATTGACTTTTCAAACTTGCGGTTATGGGAACTAGCTTCTGTCAGGGGGAGGAACAGTACACCTGACTCTAGGTGCATTGTTTTTTTTCTGTCCCTCCCCCCATCTTCCAGGGTAGTCATGTTGAGGCTAAAAGGTGTATAATTATTTACATTTGTCTTCAGCACTGCCCTTTCTTCAGTTCCCATCTTTTTTTCTTCAGTTCCCTTTTTTTTTTTTTTAATTCTTTATAAACAATACTTAGTCCTAGTAGCACTAATGGCAGCCTTGGAAGATTTTTTAAAAAGGGGACTTAGGTGAACAACTTCCTCTGTTAAAAAATTTAATTGTCAAATAAAGATTGGCTGCATTCCAGGTGTACACCATGATTTGATACATGCGTGCGTGGTGCAGTCATGACCACAATCAAATTAATGATGCATCACTCCCTGTGTTGAGCTCAGAGCTTGTTCACTTCATAGCCAACTCTCTGACCAGCGTGGTTTGCCTTTCCCTCACTCCAGGCTCCGGCAGCCACCATCCCACTTGGCTCCCGGAGCTTCACTTTTTTCTTTAAGATTCCACATATGAGTGAGCCCAAACAGTATTTTTCTTTCTGTGCCTGACTTATATCACTTAGCATAATGTCCCCCAGACTCATACCTGCTGTCCAGTATGGAAGAGTTTCCTTTTTTTTTATGACTGCATGCTATTCCATTATATAGAGATGAGATCAGTCATATGCAGGATGGTATGGCTGTCCGCTCCATTCTACATAGAATGTCAGAAGGCCTATAATAAAAAAGACGAGGATATCAGAAGTGTTAGCAAGGGTGTAGAGAATAGGGAACCTTCCCCCACTGCTGGAGATTGTAGAAGTTGTGAAAAACACCATCGGCCTTGCTAAATAAGTTAAACTGGAACTCCCATAGGATCCAGCAATCCCGGGCCTGGGACTGAACAGAAAGGAAGTGAAATCGGAATGTTGGAAGAACTGCCTGCACTCTCCTGTTGCTTGGAGCCAAGAGATGAAATTGACCCAGTCCCTCAACAAATGCAGCACTGCCTGCAAACAACTTACTCCTCCTGCATCTTGAAGAACATCTGCACAGGACGGGGCTCTGCCATCATAACTTTGTGACAGAGACTAGTAATCTGCGGTCCCTGCAGTTTCTCAGTGCATGCCACTAATCTCTGCGTAGGTTTATACAATGGTATGCTTAGGCAGGCCGTTCTTTCTTTCTTTCTTTTTAATGCTGCCCCATCTATTTGTTTCCTCCTATTAAACAGCACACTTGCACTCTGGGAACCTGCCAACCAGCCAAGGCCCCAGTTGGCCTTGCGTGATAGCTTTATGGGGTAATTGTCTAGGTTTACCTGGGCAGTGACAGCCCACAGCCTCACCAGCCATGTTTTTCTTACTTTAAAACGGTTCAGGATCCACGCTGAGTGTTTGCCAAGAGAAAGGAAAACATAGCTCCACATAAAATCTATACACCAAAGTTCACACCAACACTGTCATGGTGGCGGTGTCCGTCAGCTGATGGATGATGTACTACCAGTCTTCTGCTGCTGTAGGAAGTCCTGGAGATAATCAATTTAGGAAGAGCAAAGGGTCATTTCATCTCAGAGTTGTAGAGATTTTGGCTCGAGTGCAGTTGGCCTCATGGCTTTGGGCCTATCTTGAAGCTGTGTATCATGGCCAAGTGCGTGCTGGAGCAAAGCTGTTCCCCACATGGCCAGGAAAGAGAGAGAGAGGATGGGGCTGGGGTTACTTGCTCCCCTCGAGGGCCACTCCCAGTGACTGAAAGACCTCTCCCTAGGCCCTGCCTCCTAAAGTTTCTGTGACCGCCCCCCCCCAAGAGTGTCAGTCTGGGGACTAAACTTTTATTATGTGGGCCACTAGGGACATTTAATATCCAAAATATAGCAGATGGGTAAGCCAAGTGTGGTATATCCCTACAATAGAATATTGTTCAGCAATAGCAAGGAAGTACACACTAATGCAGACTATAAAAATGGGTGAGCCTTTCAAACATTATGCTGAATGAAAAAAGACTGTCACAAAACACCACGTACAGTATAATTCCATTTATATGAAATGTCCAGGACAGGCAGCTCTGTAGAGACAGAAAATAGCCACGGGCTGGGAGAGAGGAAGAACTGAAGGAAAGGGAAATAACTATTAATAGAGATGGGGCTTCTTTTTGGGGTGATGAAAATGTTTTAAAGCAGATCATGGTAGTGCTTACACAACTGCAACTATTTGGAAAACCACTGATTCACACACTTTGGATGGGTGAATTATATGGTATGTGATTATATCTCAATAAAACTATTAAACAGAACAGCTCAGTTATAATTTCCCACTCCTTAAGTGCATACTGGGAATAAATGTCTTCCTTTCCAAGGAAGGAAAAAGCATAAACTTCACAGCAAAGACAAACACTACCCCAGCCAGGTGACCACGTGAGGGGAGAGGGCGGTCACCCCTGTGACTTCCGTCTAACAAGGGAAAGACAGCAGACAAATCCCCATCATGGGACACTCTGGAAAACCTGGCCAGTACTCAGAGCTGTCAAAGTCCTCAGAAACTAGGAAATCTAAGAAACTGGCACAGCCGGAGGAGGCTCAGTAGCTAAATGTAAGCTGGTGTTCTTGATGAGATCACAGGACGGAAAAGGACATTAGAGAAAACTAAGGAATTCTGAATAACTAAGTATACCAATATTGGCCCATTTACTGTGCAGATGTATCACACTAATAAACTGGCACTAGCAAGGGAAACGGAGTTACCTAACATCTCTGTGCCTCAGTTTCCCTTTCTCTAAAGTAAGCATAATACAGTACCTACCTTGTTGGTTTGGGGGCTTAAAAGATTTAAGTCGCTATATAATGGTACCTTAAAATAGTACATTCTCAATAGTATTGGCTATTCTTATTAGTGTTAGTCGTTCACATATGTTTCTCCTTAAACCACCTACATTTTCAATTTGGAGCTTACAAGAAGTGGGCTAAAGTATATTCCCAAGGGAGAAAATATGAAGTCAGGGCTTTATTCTGAGATAGATCCAGCAGGGAATAGATAAATGAGAGATGTACTGTCCCCTCCCACAGAATTTACCAGAACTCATAGATAGCAAAATAAGCTAATTTGAATGACAGTTTTTGTGCTTTCCCTTACCCCGTGTGATGGCCACCCTCAGCACATTACAATGTCAGCAGGAAGCTGCACCAGGGAAGGCAGGCAGCCGGGAAACGGTAAAAACAGTTAGTTTTCAAATTTAAAACATCCAGCTCACAAATATTACACACACACGCACACACATACACAGATATCATCTAGAGTCAATCAGGAAACTCAGAATGCCCAGTGAAATTTCAATTTCAGATAAGCAGCAAGCACTTTTGTGTGAACCCATGTCTCCGGTGTTGCAAGGTACACACTTAAACGAAGCAAGTATTCACTGTAAGGGCCGGGAGTTTGGCGCAGTGGCCTAAGCATCTGCCTGGCAGGTGTGAGGTTGTGAGTTTGATCCCTGGTACTGTGCTAAAAAAAAAAAAAAAGTAATTCAATTATAACCAGGCCTCTGTATTTTGCTGTTCTAAATCTGGTAACCATGCTTGTGAGTAATTATGCATTTCAATATTTATGATGTTTTCTTCCTAAAATAATCATGAGAAGTTTTCTAAAATAATCATAAGAAAAAGAACAGAAGCCCCTCGCCCCGTACCCCGGCTTTGTGATTCACCTTCTAAATGGGAATTCTGTAAGCTGCAGAGAGAAAACCCGTGCATGGGGGAGAAAGAAAAGATACAACCGTGGGGAGAGATTCAAATGTATCAAGTTCTCGGCGTTTGCATTTAAATGGAAGAATGAAAACACTTTCTGTAATAATTTAGCGGTCTCGATGGGGAAAACGGGAAAAGGAGAGGGAGAGCAGAGACACCGAGGCGAGGACGCGCGGGGCCCGCAGGGCCGGGGGCTGGGCCTGGGCTTCACCCCGGCGAGGCAGAGGCCGGCCTGGGAAGATGCCGCCCGCAGGCTGCGCCCTTGGGGGAGCGCGCGGGGCCTGGGGCTGTCCTGGTCCTCCCAGGGGCCGAGGATGTCCTGGTCCCAGGCGCCCTAAGCGCTGGCGGAAACCGAGGGGGACTGAATGGGGAGGTGTCCTGCCCACCCCGCTGGGAAGGGACCCTTCACCGTGGGCAACGATGAGACCGTGATAGGAAAGGAAGGAAGAGGAGAGGAAAGAAGGGGAGGAAGAAGGAAAGGGGCCCAGCTCTCCTTAGTTACAAGAAACTACTTCGTAAGAGAAATTTCAAAATGCTGGGCAATCTTGAGCTTGGCTGAGGAATGAAATCTGTCTCTGTCTGTCTGTCTGTCTGTCTGTCTGTCTGTCTCTCTCTCTCTCTCACGCACACACACACACACACACACACACGGAGACCCACGTGTCCCGCACACGGCTGACCCTGGCTCGGTTCATCTCTTCGCAGCCTCCTTGAACCCGGCCGAGCGGCCAAGGCGCGGGGGCGCTGAGTCACCGAGGCTAAAGTCCGGCTCAGGCAATCCACCTAGAAATCATAAAGATTTAGTTGTACATTAAATTGTTACCAAGTCTAGAGAGTTGGACTTTGAGAAAGATCTTGAGCAGTTACTTTTTGGCTCAATTAAGTCCTGAAAACCCCGAGGCTGGGGGCGGCTCCGCAGAGGAGCCCTGGGGTTCAGTCCAGCACCGCCCACCCAGGAGGAAAGGAAGAAGTGGCAGTTTTGCTATCAACCATGGGGGGATTCATTTCGATTTCGTGTGTCTTTCTTAAAGCACAGGATTCTAGCGTTTCAGAGAACAACTTCCCTCTGTGTTACTCAAAGAAAAGCAAAGGCGTCCTGGCCAAGGCGGTCTGTCCCCAGAACTCCACCCGGGCCGCTCCTCGGAAGCTGGGGTGCGCCTGTCCAGAAGCAGGATGCTGAGATAGTAGTGTTCGGGGTTGGATAATTTAGGAAAAAGGCTGGAAAATAGCCAATAAATTTCTTGGCTTTAAATAAGACCCTGGTGACATGTTTCATTTTGATTTCTAAGATTAATTAATTATGGGAAAAATCTTAGAATTTATTTAAAGGGTCACATGGGAAAAATCACGCACTGGCAAGAGAGGCTGGTTCTGGAGACTGAGGAGTTCGGAGAGCCGGTGATTGGCGTGTGGAAAGTTACTAAGAAACAAAGAATGGCTGCTGCTCATGTTTTCCAAATTAGAAGATTATTTTTGATAGCGCTGTAGAGATTGTCAGAACCTTTACAAACTTTTTTGGGGAAAAAGAATGTGTTCCCTGAGAAAGGGAAATTCTTCTGGATTATTTAGCTGTGTATTTTATCTCGCATAATGCTTGATATACACAATGTATAACTGTACTCACTGTTTACAATAAAAGCAATGGATTATATTATCTAACATCTAAATAGAAGAGAGTAAATTCAAGTGCAGTTTTACATTCTGATAAATGCAGAGACCAGCAAATTAAAAAGAAAGTTCAAAGACTAAAGAAGCAGACAATTTTACTGGACTGGAATCAGTTACAGCAGTTGCTTAGAGACTGCAAAAAATGAGTGCTGAAGTGTAATATTTTAGAGAAACCTACAATATTTCCATTGAAATTTAAGATGGACGTGTATAGTTATTGTATATTAATTCAATAACGTTTTAAATGCTAAAGATGGAAAAGCCAATGATATTGATTATTATACATTGTATACATGTATTGGATATCATACTGTAACCCATAAATATGTGCAATTAAAATAATAATAACTAACTTTGTAAAAGAAATTTGAGGCACGACGGTGAAAATTTATTTTGTCTCTCTTCTAGCTATATGTCTAAGAATAGTTTTACATATTTACTTCCCTTTTCAAGTTTTTAAATAAACTGTAGTGTATTTGGGGGATTTTTCTACCATGAAATACTCCCAGCAAATGAACACAGTGGAGGAAAAGAAGAGAATATCAGAGAAAGATCTTATCTACTTGGAGCTAAATTTTAGCTTCTCAGTTCTCTCTTCTCACTAGTTTGGAGTTCTTATCTAAGTTAATTAAAATAATAGCAAAGTCACATGTTTGGTCACTTATCCATCCTTCTTTCTCAACTTCCTTGTCTGTCTCCTGTTTCTTCATATCCCATCTGAATTCTTGTATAACCTTTTAAAAGTCATGTTGAGCATTTGTTCCACATATTAATTACTTCGGCTGGAAAACTGTTTAGCCATGATTTGATTGTTTTATTTTTTATACCAAATGTGCCTTTCCTAATCTGCCTGCAACTCCAGATTTTGCAGCTTTCAACGAATATTGCTTCACATTTTCCTATGAAAAAGATGATTTTTTTAGAATTGTCATTATGCAAATGGGACTGTTACAGAAAATTCTACTGAAGCCAAACTCATACCCACCAAGAGCATTAATTTAGGTAAACAAATCCTCCAATACACAGTGTTTTGTGTTGGGTACAAGTAATAGTTTTGAGGAAAATAATCAAGAAATTCTCAAACCTCACAAAGGAAATAACTACAGTTTAATTCCAAATCACATTTTCAGATCCAGCCTTTGGTTATACTCTGTAAAACTTTCTTTTCCACTTCAGACTGCTCAGTGTAATAAAACTGAAAAATGTCTTATTAATAATAATTACCATTGCACCACTTCTATTTGATTTGTGCCAAGAATAAAACTTTCACTTTTGTGCACAGTAGTGAGTGCAAAGTGGATTTTAAATCCCTTTCCCCGGCTTAGGGTGCATATTTATTCGGTAGCTTCGTGTCGTTGGCGTGGTGTCAGGATACAGGTGCAGTTCCTTCCTAGAGCTCACATTGTTTGGAATGTTCCAAGTTTTGATCCAAAATATACTTTATGTTCCACGAATGAGAGGAAGAGCTTGAAGGCCTGGATTATTTTACTAAAGTAGGGTGTTCTTTTCTTTTTTTAAACAAAAAAATTCTTGGAGACCATTCAGTGTTGAGTGCATATTTTATTTACGGTTTCACAACTAGTAAGAAACTCACAACTTCACGCTTAGCAGGCAAGCGCTGGAAACACTGAGCTAAATCCCGGCCCTTCCCTGTGTTTGACCTGTACTGTGTTGTTAACTATAGCAGAGACAAAAACCTGAGTTTCTGAAAAATTCAGAAAATATCAAGAAAAGAAAAAAGCCACAGTATCCTGCTCCTCATTGCTAAGTTCTTTTTAACAATTTGGAATATTTGTCAATTTTAAATTTTGTTAGTTTTGTATCTTGCTTTTTAAACAGTATTTTGCATGTCCTCCATTTTCAACTGCTTAGGGTAAGAAGACAATTTTTGTTATTTTTCCTCAAAAACAGTCCAGGATTTGATTATGTGAAATTGAGGGTGTGGAAGACATTTCAGGAATAAAAGCATCTGTTGGAGTTAGTGCGAAAACAATTAGTGTAAATGACAGCATCCTGTATACATCACGCAGAACTCAAACTGCTTTGTATTTCTGCTGATTTTTAAAGGAAGATAAATAAATTTTGCTCTCCTAGTTCCCCCTTATAAATCCTTGCCAAAACATTTTTTATTTGAAAGGTTACTTAATGACTTGCAAGTTCAGAAAAATATTAAGATTTAAAAATGTTCATTGGTAGGTTTAAGTCATGAGTAATAATTATTAAATATTTTCCAAATACACTTTTGGTTTGAGTAAAATCATGGCAGAATAAATTATCTCTCTTAAAATACAGAATAAAATAATAGTAATCAAAGCTGAAAGTATTTTAAAAGTATTACCTTTTATCATAGTATTTAGGCTTCCTAAGCTATTATATTTCAATATTTAATTATTGATTTGAAGACAGGTATTTACTTCACACAATTAAATGAACAAACATGAATTTTTATTTAAGATTTAAAACAGGTGAACTATTACAGGGATGGTAGGTTTGTTAATTTTTCTAAGACTATTTTGGATGGATGTTGAACTAATACATTTAAGACTTCTAGTGGGGTGCTAACTAGTAAGTTTTTGGTTTGGTTTGGTTTGGTTTGGTTTTGTATTGGACAGCGAAGTCCCCTGCACTGGTAGTCTGGGTGGCTTCCACTTGGAAATTTTCTTCACAATTTTCAATCAGATTTATCAAAATGACACTGTGTGCTGCCCTTTGCTGCTTTTTGTTTTGTTTTGTTTTTCCAACTTTCCAGTAGCTAATTCTTTAAATTGGGAATTTTTGTTTTTGCAAGGATCTAGAAAATGAAAGAAGGGGGTGCTATTGCCGAATATAGTGGAATAAACCAGGATCATACTTTGGTAAGTAACTCGTAAGCGTGTGCTGCAATTCCTACTAGTACTTGCTTTCTCAGGCAGCTCACTGCAGAAATTAACACTCTCTCCCACAGTACAAAAAAGTAATGTCACAAAGGTGAATTCTAAGACACACACTGACAATAAAGAGCTGTAAGCACACAGTGGGCAAAAGTCCTAGCAAACTTGAAAAATATTTAACTGAACAATAATGGAGCGATGCCAAATGCTAAAAGTCACCAAAGATAATTTTAATTGTTGTAGATATAATGGTGCTCAATGACAGCTGCTGTGGAACAAAAAGGTTATTTCCTGCAAAATTCAGTAAGTTTTCTCCCAAAATAAACTCTCATTGATTGTTAAAATTACCAATTGTCCTTAATGGCAAATGGACACCAAAGTTGGCTAATAACTTTAAATATGGAGTCACTCCTCCACATGGGCTTGTAAACACTATCTGGAGGAAAAATTAAAGACATAATGTAGGCCCGTGTTATTTTTCCCTATGGAGATATTACAGGGCTCTTATGTAAGAGAAGTCGTTTAAAAAAATCTAAAGCAAAAACTACTTACAAACCGCATGTTGCAATTTTCCCACTAAGCACAGCTTCCTCTCTCCTTTCCCTTCTCTTTTTTTGGAAATGACAAGAATAAGCTCTTTTTTTTTAAAAGCTAAATTTTGCTAAATTGTTAATTGAGAAAGTATTAGTGACTTGACAAAGGAGATTTAACTCATTAAGAAGTAAAAGTACATCCATGTGCTGGCCTAATTAATAGTACTGAAAGAAACTTCTTTAGATGACACGTTTATTTGTTTCAAGACTTTTTTTAACCTGAGGTTATAATTTGATGAATTTTAATGAATTACGCTTAAAGGTCAAAGCAATTTGTGTGTGGGTGGGTGGGTGAGTGGGTGGGTGTGGATGTGGGTGTGAAGCCCAGCACATGCTAAGCAAGTGCTCCATCACCAAGCTACGGTTCCAGCTCCCTTTTTAAAAAATGTTGTTTTGAAACATGGTCTTGATAAATTGCCCAGGGTCAAACTTGCAATTCTCCTGCCTCCCACTAGCGGGGATTCCAGGAGTGTGCAATGATCCCACGAAGGCTTTGTTCTTGGGAATTCTAACAAATGTATCTGGACAGTTACTTAAGTAAAAGTCATGTGGGGAGATGTAAAAATAAAATGGTATAGTTTCTATTTTCAAGTCTATTACTTCAATTTTTCTAATTAAGAAAACTAGTATGTATTCCTTATTTTAAAAATTGGAAAATTCAGAAAAAGTTAAAGAATAAGAGTCAGCTAAATTTATGTCACCACTCAGAGATTACAACTGTCCATATATACACTTATGACCCTTTTCATACATGTGCATGTACAAATATATCTTTAAATGTAAGTAGAAATTTGTCTTTTGCAATGCTGGGAGTTGAACCCGGGGTACTCTACCACTGAGCTACATCACCAGCCCTTTTTGATTTTTAATTTTGAGACAGGGTCTCAATCAGTTGCCAAGGGAGGTACATACCACCATGCCCAACTGATAGTATTTTTTGTTTGTTTTAATATTTTAGTTACCAGTTTAAGAAAAATACGAAAAGGATTGTAAATTTGAAAAGAGCTCCCATTGTACTTGGACACCATAATAATTCCCATTATCTTGGAATATTTAAGAGTTTTTTTTTAAATTTTGTTCTATTTCTGCCTTGTGGCATCTCCAGCATTCAATTATATATGTTTGTTAGGGGGAATTCCAGTATTTTCTATTTAAGTATTCCTTTTAAGAATGTTTGATTTTAAGCAAAACCATCTATGTGAGGCCTTTCATATATCACAAAGATTAAGAGAAAATTTCTATGAGACTTCGTCTCCTCAAACAAGTAATTAAATATGGAAGTAATTTAGTAGAATCGCCAGTGTTTGCCAACCAATAGTTTTAGGACTTACTCATTTTTGCAATATTCTCTAGTTTGGATTGCATTCTAAAACATAGCCTGTCATCATATTATACTGGGCACAGAAAGACAAATACCACGTGGTCTCACTCACACGTGGAAGTTAAGAAGTTGATCTCTTGTGGTTATTAGAGGCTTGGACTGGGTGGAAGGGACAGAGAGAGACTGGATAATGGGTACCAAAATAGAGTCAGGAGAAAATTCTACAATTCTGCAGCAGAGTAGGGTGGGGTACAGCTTAGAGTTGTTTATTGTATATTTCATTTTATTTGTGGATTTTGGTGCTGGGGATTGAACCCAGGGCCACACATGTGATAAGCACATGTTTTCCCTGCTCCCTATTAAATGCTTTAAAAAAAGAACTAAAAGAGAGGCATTTGAAGCTTGCCAACACAAAGAAGGAATAGATGCTGAAGAGGTAGAATGTTCATTACACTGAGTTAATCACTGCACATGTGGACAGAGAAAATTATCACACCATACATATGTGCAATTAACATGTGTCAACAATCTTAACCAGCGAGAGGGCTGATACATAACTCAGGGGTGGGGGATTTGCCTAGCATGCACAGAGCCCTCGGCTTCATCCCAGCAGTGCGTGCACGCACACACACACACACACACACACACACACACAATTAACACACACACAATTAAAAGGAGCTAGATACAGTTGCACGCACCTCAGCTACTCAGAAGGCTGAGGGAGGAGGATAGAAAGTTTGAGGCCAGCCCGAACAACTGAGAGAGACTCTATCTTAAAAGCAAACAAAAAATTTTAATTAAAGAAAGACTACACTAAAGAGAATGGTTCTATGGAGTCTGCCCAAAAAAGTATACATCAGGAAAAGAAAAACTTGTATCAATGTTTTTTTATTTTGTTTTGTTTTGTTTTTTGCTGTACCAGGGATTGAACTCTCAACCTTGCACCTGCCAGGCAGGCGCTCAAGCCACTGAGCCAAACTCCTGGCCCTGTTTTACTAAGGAAGGGTCACACTATGTAGTTCAGGCCGGCCTTGCTCATGTTGTAGCCCATGCCGGCCTAGAACTCACAATGCTCCACCTACCTCAGACTCCCGAGTCATGGGATTAAAGGTGTGCACCAACACTCCCACCTTTTGTATAAACGTTTTAATACTAAATTTACTGAGACAACGTGAGATTCATACAAGTTACTTTTGGCATCTGCAATTATAAGAGGTGCCCACAGTGGTGGCCATTTGCTTCCAGATATTATTAATATAGTGAACAGCTGAAGCATATATACATTTTTTTTTTTGGTGAACTCTGTATATGTTCTAACATGAAAAAAAGAATTTCTTTCTTTCTTTCTTTCTTTCTTTCTTTCTTTCTTTCTTCTTTCTTTCTTTCTTTCTTTCTTTCTTTCTTCATTTATTTATGTGAGACAGGGTTTCGCTATGCAGTTCAGGCTGGCCTTGAGCTCACTTTGCAGCCTAGGCTGGCCTTGACCTCAAAACAATCCTCCTGCCTCAGCCTCCTGAGTGCTGGAATTACAAGCATGTGCCCAGCTCAGAAAAAGAACTTCTTAAGTGAAAAATTCACAAACCAATGAATTTCAAATACTTTATGCTAAATGATGATAAATGTATATACATACTACAATTGGGAACCAAGACATCCCCCAGAAAGACTTCCTGTGCTGCAGGTTCTGTTGCTGAGGACGTTGGAGAATGGATTGCATCATGAGGCTCTGACTTGATCAGTGAATTGGATCCACTGACAAGATCACAGTTTTATGGCATTGCCAGGTTTGGTGGTGCATGCCTGTAATCCCAGAACTTGAGAGGCTGAGGCAGGAGGACTGCTGTGAGTTTGAGACCAGCCTGGTCTACATAGTGAGTTTAGGACAGCCTCAACTACATTGCAAGACCCTGACTCAAAAAAATTCAAATAATAGTAATAATTCAGTGGTTTTGTTGGGAGATGATGGGAACAGGAAGTGTAGCCCAGCTGAAGGCAGCGGGTCATGGCAGAGTGATCTTCAGGACTCTGTCTAGTCCCAGGCCCCTTTTTCTTGGACTCTCTCACCCTTTCTGCTTCCTGGCCACCCTGAGGTGGGCAGCTTTCCTTCACCCGCCCTTCCTCCATGGTGGTTGATTTTGGCTCATGGTTTCAGAGGTTGCAGGCCCTGGTCATCCAGCTCCATGGCTTTAGGCCTGTGGAGAGGCAGAAACCATCAACCTTTTGAATTATGTTTAAGTTGTCTGTCTCAGGTGTTTTGTCACAGCAAAGGAAAGTTTCCTAACACAGTGTGCTGCAGTGTGTGTGCACAGAGATGCCCGCCTTTGTTCCCACGTGAGCAAAAATGCCTGGAAAAGAGATCAGCAAGAAAAACCCAGGCTGGGAAGGGAGTGGAAATGCGGGTGGCAAGGGAGAACATTAACAATTTATTCTAGAAATTTCTGCATTCCTTTCAACAAGACTTGAGTCATACATTGCTGGTATAATTATTTTTAAGTGGAAGAAATTGAGGTGACCTAACACCATATTATCATTTGAATTGGCCCCTCGTAATTGTGAATTCTAGTTTTGTTTTTGTCTTAGTTACTTTTTCTCTTGTTGCTGAGATAGAATACCTGATGCCCAAAATTAGGGAAGGAAAGATTTATTTCTTACAGTTCTAGGAGGTTTCAGTTCACATTCAGCTGGCTGCAAGGCAGGGCAGCATGGCGGGGCAGCCATTCATGGAGGCTGCCAAACAGCAAGGCCCAAACCAGCAAGAGAGCAAAGACGCCCTCTTGCCGCCCTTACACTGTATGTCGGCTCCACCCCTGGGTGGGTGCAGCACTCACACCACCAATCCCAGTGCCAGACAACAAACCAATCACGAACACCAGACTCAGCCACATCCATGCCATGGTTACATGAGACTTGGCGGGGCCATAGGAACATAAACCATAACAGTTTTGTTTTGTTTTGTTTTGTTTTGTTTTGTTGAACTGGGAATCAAACCCAGGGCCTGGGCGTGTCAGGCAGGCTCTTTACCATTGAGCTGTCCACCAGGGCTGCTAATCATTTCTATAACCATCTCATCACTTCTAAGGAAGTGCATCTAGAGAGACACAGGCACCATCTATAACACTGTCCCTTGCTCTGTCCCAGGAGGTCTAAGTTAAGTCTTCCTCGAATGTATGAAATGATGACTGGGTGTGATTTAGAAGCCATGACCAACAGTCCAGCAAAGCCATTATCTCTTGGAGAGGAATCTACAAAGCACCCTGGGAGTGCATTTCATTACAAATCCTTGTGATACAATTATAAACATTGGCATTAATCCCTCTTTCTAGTATAATTAGGAGAAGCCCAGTTTCAATAGAGTTTAGCTATGCTTGGCGTATATTTTTTGAAAATAAGAGCTGGAAGAACTGAAAGTAGTAACCTTATTTTTCCATTGCAAAAGAAAGAAGTCTGTCCGTGAGGGACAGCGACTGGTGGGAGGAGAGGAAGTGTTCATTTTCACAGGGGGCCCAAGGCGGGAGGAGAGCACCGGAGCTGCACCCCAACTGTTTCCATTCACCCCGGGTCTACACAGATATGGCAGATGCCACTCTACACTGGAGGAATTTAGTCTACTCCGTAAACTATGTTCATGATATCAATGAATCCTAAGGCAATAAATTGGATAGACATTTATCACAGGTGATTTCTTTCATAAAAACACACCCATAGAGTACGGAGTGGCTTCAGTTATTTTTCTCCCCTAGATAGATTCTGACCTAACCCCAGAAATAGAAACATGGGTAGGTAGGCATCCAGCCTGTTTATGTATTGATTTATTTATTTACTGGAAAGGGTATCCAGTGCTGTACCAATAAGCTATATCCCCAGGCCAATTCCTCCTTTGTTTTGTTTTTGCCTTTTGAGATGGGGTCTGGCTATGGAGCCCAAATTGACCTCCAACTCAAGGTGAGCCTCTTGCCTTAGCCTTCCAAGTGCCAGAATTGCAGATGTGAGCCGTGTACCCGACATTCCTTCATTCTTGAGACTTCCCTCTCACTTTACTGGTTCTTTCTCTAGCTTATGATCATGTACAAGTCCTTTCATTATAAAGACATTAACACGTAAAAGCAAAAAGACGCCTTGTGTAGTGTGTCAGTTACTTCTCACTCATTGCTGGGACAAAACACCTGACACCCAAAATTAGGAAAGGCAAGGTTTATTTAGCTTACAGTTTTTGGAGGTTTCAGTCCATAATCAGCTGGCTCCAAGGCAGGGTGGCATGGCACAGGGGCAGTACTTCAAGGTAGCACCAAGCAAAAGCGGCCAGAGTCAAAAAGGGGCAAGAGCTAGCTCTTTTTCTCCTTTATATTGTATACAGGGTCTCTCCCTCCTCCAGAGTGGGTGTAGCATTCACAAATTTTGCCTTGCTTTGCACAAGATGAGGCTATTTACAAAGTAAGAACCCTGGCTCCCTGCTGAGTCTCTCCCTTAAACTTCTAAACTTCTCAAGTTGACCCAATGTATCAGCCATAACAGTAGAATCTCTGGCCTGTGTAGAGTGTCCTGGTGGACCGGCCCCTCTAAGGAGCCAGCGATCTTCATGGCTGCTCTTTGCCACCAACGCTGGTGACCAGGAGAGCTAAGAGCTGGACTCATGTGTTAAGTGGAGCCGAGTTGGAACCAGATCTGTCCCTCACTAGCACGACTCCAGCCCAGGTCTTCCTGTGCCTCAGTTTCCTCATTTGTACCCTGAGGAGGGTATTATTACTGATGATGTGGCTGCCCTGCCTCAGCGGACAGCAGTGAGGATGGAACAGCACCCTGCTTCCAGCGCCTGGTGCGGCTGTCTGAACAACTGCCCCCGCCACAGTGCCCGGGCCTCCCCCTGGAGCTCGGTGCCCTCGGGCAGTGCTGCCTGCTCTCTTCTCGCCTTCCTTCTCCTGGGCCACTGTCCCTTCTCCTTAGGGGCAGGTTCCGCCTGTCCCCCACATCCCGTGTTTTCTAGCAATGCTTCCTCAGCTCCTGGTCTCCTCCCTGTTCCTGGCCATGCCATCCCCTTGGTGGCCTCCCGTGGGAGATACATGATGATAGCGCCAGGCTCCAAAGCTGCAGGGCTGTGTGGTCCCTGGTCCGCAGATGCCTTCCACACGTCTCCAAGGACGCTTCCCAGGGGCTCAAGGGATTAGGCGGGGTCCAACTGGACCTCTACTCTCCATTGAAAATGGTTCAAACATCTTTTTCTAAAGAGCCCTTGGCCGGTCCCTTCTCAGGTGCTTTGTGTGTCTGTATTTGACTCGAGCTTCGAGATTAAGCTGGGTCCCGACCGTCCTGGGCGTCTTCTCCTCGTCTCCCCCAGGCCTGGTGAGGTGACTCGAGGCCTGTGTAGCCCTCACCTTTCCTAGTCTAGCTCAACAAAAGCCAGGATACAGAGTTAATCACTTCAGTTAACTTCTTAGGTTGTTGCCTACATTGTATTCTTATTGTTTGTATTATCTGGGGGTTGGAGAAGCAGCCCCGGGCTTCCATGTGCAAAGCAAGTGCTCTAGGACTGAGCTACACCCCCAGCGCCCCCTACCTTTTTAAAAAGCGTGTGTCTCCTCCACTGCACCATGGGCTCCCCAACAGCAGAATTAGATTAATCACCGGTGCCGGGACCAAACCCAGGCCCTCGCCCTTGCTGGCGCCGAGCGGCCTCCAGCGGAGGTGTGGAGTTTCAGGGTCGGACCCAAAGACTGCTCCGCCCTGCCCACCCCTGGGCCCGGGCAGCTCCGGGGATGGCTCGGCCCTGTTGTCGCAGACGTGAAGGCCAGCAAGATGCTGGAGACGTCGCCCAAGCGTGTTCGAAACCGCTCATCACAGAGCAAATCTGTTCCCAGATAACCGTTAACTCTCTCCTGGAGTCCCAGGGAGCCTGGCTGAGCGATAAATCACTTTTGGGGCTGGGGATGTAGCTCAGCCACACAGCGCCTCCCCGGCAAGTGCAAGGTCCTGAGGGGAATTCTCACTACAAAAAACAAAATCACTTGCTGTTACTGAATGCCAGTGTCTCTCCACTCAGTGGGTAGGTTTACTATTTCCATTGCTTGCGGCGCTCGCTGAGTGCAACTGCGATGAAACTCTTTTCTGTGAGAAGGAAAGGATTCTTTTGTAAGATCGCATCCTAAAGGAGAACTTTCAGATACTTGAGAAGGCAATTCTTTGTCTCAAAGGGGACCCGGACTGTAGAGTTCACACAATGAAGAGTAACAGTAAGATCTGCCCTTATGTGTGAGCTCTAAAAAAAGTTTTTCAGTTGACTATCTCTGACCTTTTCATCAAAACAATGATTCTCAGATTATTTATTTATTTATCGTGTTGGGGTCTCACTATGTAATTCAGGCTGACCATAGATTCATTATGTAGCCCAGGCTGACTTTGAACTCACAGCAATCCTCCTGCCTCACTTCCTAAGTGCTGGGATTACAGGCGTGAGGCACCATGTCTGGTGACTCTCATATTTTAATGTGTAGAAGAAACACTTGAGTCAGGGAAGCAGAGAAGGAACCACAGTTGGGAATGAGGAAGAGAATTCAATTTTATTTAAACCTTTTCAGTTATCTTACAAGAAAAAGAGTTTGTGAGTAATTTGTATAGTAAAACTTAAAATTTAGTAGCGTCACCTCAAGCACTTCTGACAATTCCAGTTCCTGGGCTCAACCAGGTGACCCTAAGTAGTCCAGCAGGCCTGGATTCGGGCTTGCTAGGATTAGAAAGAAACACAAATAAAATAAGAACAAAACACTAACAGTCTGATACGCAGCCAGATGTGAGAATCGCTGCCCATTCATTTTAAGGTAAAACATTTGAGAGTTATCATGAAAGTTAACAGTTCGAAAGCATATACTTCTGTCACCAGGCCTGGTGGTGCATGCCTACAATTCCAGCACTGGGGAGGCTGAGGCAGGAGGACCAGCGCAAATTCAAGGCCAGCCTAGGTTACATAGTGAGTTCAAGGACAGTCAGAAATAGTGAGAATCTGTCATAAACAACAACAACAAATAAACTGCACAATGAGACACTAACTCAAAAAACCAAAACAAAGAGTAACTTCTTCTATAAGTAGGCAAAGTAACAAAACAAAACAAAAGATTGCTGAAGAAAATTACCAATTTCAAACACGGCAAATGGCTAACAGTAAAACAAGGAGTTGTTACTTTATCAGAATTCTTAGATTTATCTTGGAAGTCCAAATCATATCGCATTTTTTTTTCACCCAGAAAGCCTCCCTTCTAGAATGCGAGCTGAATTTGGTGCCTGTTCGGTTCCCTGGTTCCGAGCCATTGCCTGACTCTTCGGCAGCATGAGGAAGCAAGCTTGCTCTTCACTCCGTGATTCATTTATGAACATTTATCTGGCGTCTGCCACATCCCTGGCAGAGAAGCACTTCGCAGTTAAAGAACGAGCTTTTGAGAAGTTCTTCCTGTTTCGAATGGTGTTATTTTGAACACAGTGATTCACTAAATGCATGCTGAGTCACTGATTAAATTTAGTGTAGAAAATACTATTATTCGCGCTCTTTTAAAATCTACACAAGAAACTGGGCTTGGTGGCACAGGCCTGTAATCCCAGCACTCGGGAGGCTGAGGCAGGAGGATCATTGTAAGTTGGAGACCAGCCTGGGCTACAAAGTGAGCTCAAGTTCAGCTTGAACTGCATAGCAAGATTCTATGTCAAAAAGAAAAAAAAATCTGCACAAGAATTCTGTTGGAAAAGCATTGTTGGAATGAGTAAATGTTAGGAAATCCCTGTGGTCATGGTAGTGTCTTAGCTGTATCAAACATGCTTTCTTAGAGGATCCCAAAGCAAAGGTGAGCAATACACTGAATCTTCTTTGAACAAAAAAGGCAAAAGTTAAGGAACTGTGCAACACACCCTTAAACTAGAAGTGTACTTTCTGAGATTAACTGTATAATTTTCAACCCCATTTCCTAAAAGAAGTCAAAACAGTATTCAATTCTGGAAAATAATACCTCACAGTAAACCACTGTGGAGTAATAGTAAGATGAAGTACTTGGTTTCTAACTCAAGGTAGTGAACTTGAAGATTTATGTTTATTTATCCACTGTCCCTGCCCAAAAGGCCATGAAAGTGACCAAGGTCACTGCTGGCGCTCTTCTCTGTGACTTAGCAAAGAGCACAGCTTCCTCAGGGGACAGCATCCGGCTGGGACTCTCGAGGGCTGCAGAACACAGGATTTGGTAGAAACGGCAGAGTGAAAGCAGGCTGCCTCCTCTTCCATCTGTGGAATGGAAATAGTCATTTTTTCCTAAGCATCATTTTTCAAAAAAAATTTTTTTTAAATTTTAAACAAAAAGAAAGTAAGAAACCAAAGCAGAACAATTTCACAACCAGCCAATAAGAGCATAACAATCATCAGAACATTGCATATTATTACATTCACAGAAATTACTTAGGATGAAAGATATAGACATGAAACATTATTCACAAAATTATTGGCACAAAACTTTTGCCTCAATGAATCAAGAGAAACCTGCTACATGACTATCTTTTTTGTTATGATTACTCTATTGTTTTCAAGTAAACATTTTGCATTATAAATAAAATCTGAAAATGACCCTGAGGAAACTACTTTTCACTCAAAATTCTTTTTAACTGTCTTAACTAATTTTTTATATACATAGATTTTGTTTCAGTTCAGCACACAAGTGCAATAATGTGATGGTTACATATGTGTAACTTATTTAGTTCACCAAGAAGTGTGTTTTCAGCACTCATCCATTTAAGAGTGAAAATGTCTAGTTTACTGTTCTTTATAGTTGAGTAGTATTCCATTATATAGAAATACCACACCTTTTTAATCCATTCCTCAGTCGAGGGGCATTTAGGTTGTTTCCAAGATCTAACTATTATGAACTTGGCAGCTATGAACATAGGTGCACATATATCGCTGTGGTAGGAAGTTTTTAATTCTTTCGGGAAGATACCCAGAAGGGGAATAGGTGGGTCAAATGGGACCTCCAATTCTAGCTTTTGGAGGAATCTCCGCGCTGACTTCCACAGTGGTTGCACCAGCCTGCATTCCCACTCTAAGTATCATTTTTGAAAGGATTTTGTTATTGAGATATATACCATAAATCACACTTTTTAACATACAATGGAAGTTTTAGTAAATTTGAGGACGTCTGTGACCATCATCACTGTCTAAGCCCAGGGCACCCTATGACCCCCAAAAGAACTTGGTACCATTATTAACCGTTTCCTACTTTTCTCCTTACCCCGGCCCCTGGCAACCATTCACCTATTCTCTCTAGGTATTTGCCTATTCTGCCCATTTTACATACAGGATCCCTATGATATGTGCTCTTTTATGCCCAGCTTCTTCCACTTAGCATTAGATTTTTGGAGGTCACATGTTGTAGAAATCAGTACTTCATTCTCCCCCCACCCCCCTGTTTTCCTGCATACTAGGCCAGGGCTCTACCACTGAGCTGCAACCCCAGTCCCCTTCAGTCTTTTGTTTTATTTTTGAGACAGGGTCTTGTCATGTAGCCCAGGCTGGCCTTGAACTTACAGAGATTCTCCTGCCTCAGCCTCCTGAGTGCAGTGTCACCATGTCTGGCTTCATTGTTTTCTATGGCTGCTGAGCAGCACTCTACTGTATAGATCAACAGCGTTCTGTTTCTCCATTCACTGGATCATGGATGCTTCCAGTTTGGGGCTGTTGTGAAATATTAATGCTGCTAGGAATATTCATATACAAGTGCTTTGACCTTCAGAGTTGTGCCCAGCCAAGTCTTTTTTTTTCCTTTTCTGTTCTTTTTTTTTTTTTTTTTTTTTTTTTTTTTTTTTTTTTTTTTTTTTTTTTTTTGGTGTGTGTAGCACCAGGGATCGAACTCACAACTTCGTGCCTGCCAGACAGGTGCTTAAGCCATTGAGCCAGACTCAAGTGCTTTGACCTTTGATGAGAAGTTTCTTCTTGTAATTTTTTAAAAAGGAAAAAAGTCATTATTTGTATAAAAGGCTGAGGCTTTTTCTTTTCTTTCTTTTTATTGTATTGCCTTGAGTTACCATATATTAAATTGCTATTGATTTTATGGCTTGCAAATGTGAATTTTGTACATTATCACCTTTGAGCATGCTGCACTAGAGACAAGGAGATTTTTAGGAAGTTTTTTGAAAGTGTTTGGAGAGCCAGGCGTGGTGGCGCACGCCTTTAATCCCAGTACTCGGGAGGCTGAGGTAGGAGGAGCGTTGTGAGTTCAAGGCTGGCTTGGGCTACATACAACATGAGCGCAAGGCCGGCCTGAGCTACACAAGTCAATCCTTTGCCTTTATGTGTGTTAATAAATTATGTGTTAATAAGCCATCTGAACTTCTGCAATTTCATTTGTTAGAACAGCTAAAGAGGTCAACTAAGCTTATCTTTTTAAAGCCCTATGCTAGAACAAGCCAGCTTCTTGCAACCGTGGGAATAATTCTTTTAAAATTCTGTGCACCAGGGCAAGGTGTGCAAAAGTTAACCTGAAGGAAATGGTCTTCCTGCGACTTTGTGTGAGGGTAAATGGACATTGTAAGAGATTCAGGGCCGGCCTGCAGCTCAGGGTAGAGTACCTGGCCAGCATGCACACGGCCCACACATCGAGCCCGGGAAAGGGGCTCCAAATCTCACGTCTGCATCTGATGAACTTGCTTCCTTTAGGTGTCAGCTCCAGGACTGGCATTCAGGAGCTGTTAAGCAGCCTTGCTCCCATCCTCACCTTTAGGTGTCAAGAAAGGGCTCCTTGAGGCACAAAACCTCCTGTAAAAGGGGGAAAGGGAAACTCTATTATGGGCAAATCCCAGCGGGAGCAGCCCGCCTGGTGTCCTCTCCCAGAGGCCTGGTCCTGAGCCTTCCTTGAGAATTTCCTCGCCTGGAGCTGCTCCAGACAGAAATGCGCTGTCAAGAGCACTTCAGAAGGTTAAGAGGGAGGCTGGCACCCAGGCTACTTGGTTCTAAAAATAGAAAGGTGCACGGCAAGCTAAGGAAGGCTCCTACCGGTATCTGAGCCTTGGGATTTACATATAGGAGTCCTAATCAGCTTGGTAGATGTAAAAGATAAGAATGCACCCCCACAGGGGACTGAGTTGGTGGCGTTATATTACTTCAACAATACACAAGGTACTGGGGTTCGGATGGAATAGAAAACCATTCCTGCCCTCACGGAGTTAGCAGTCCAGTGTAAGGAGACAGACGATAAACAAATGAATTTAACAAAGTTCAGGCAGTGGAGCTTGGTACGATGGAAACACTGCTGCTTGTGTGGCTCGGTGGTAGAGGGCTCGCCTAGCGTGCACGATGCCCTGGGACTGATTGTCTGCACCAAAAAAGAAAAACAGCATGAAACAAAAGAAGCTGTTGCGATTCTGGATGTCGCCACATTTGAGTGACTTCCGTACACAGTGGCCTTGGATTCCCGAGTTCGCTCAGCAGCCTCCCTGGAGTGCCGCTTGCTGGGCTTGGCACGGTGGTGTCCTGCCAGTCTGGGGATAAAATGGTGAAGTGCGGCTTCTGCCGTCCAGGGCGTCCATCCGCAGGCGGGAGGGGACTCCACCGCAGCAAACTGAACCCAAACAGGATGAGTGCGAGGCTCAGACAAAGCACAAAGGAACAGGACTGCCCCGGTGTGGGCTTCCCAGGACAGCGGCGCCGGCAGGGGAGAGGGCCTGCAGCCCGGCCTGGCCCGCTCCCCGCGAGCCCTCGAGCGCTACTTAGGGTACAAACCAGGCCTCCGCCAACCCGGACTCACCCGTTCTCCAAAGTTTAGGGAACCAGGCTGTGGTGTAATCTGTTCTTGGCACGGGACACATGTTGTTTTTCTTTGTTTTGTTTTTTAGCAACTGAATCTCCCCAAGGCCAGGTTCTCTACCAATTTCTCAGCCTGAGCAGGTCCTCTGCCGATGAACACTTTCCCACTTGCCGGTGAGGGTTGGTGATTACAATACACAAATTTTTCTGATAAATCCAGAACCTCCAAGAGCAACATATTCTTCTCCACTTTTTTTTCTTTCTTTTTTTTTTAGACAGAGTCTCGATTTGTAATTCAGAATGGCCTTTAACTCACCGTGTACCCCAGACTGACTTCAAACTTTAATAGTGATCCTCCTGCATCAGCCTCCTGAGTGCTGGGATTATAAGGCATGTGCCACGACACTCAGCTCTCTTCTCCACTTTGGAATCAAAGATGTAAGAGCAATATTTAAAGTACTTCAAAAGCCTGAGGAGGAAATGTGCTCCCTGGCATTTCAGAATGATCCAGGAAAGAGAGACTCGGCAGAAGGTACAGATTAAACCAGATTGACCAGGGCTGAAATTAGACCATGGCTACAGGGGAGTGCCTTAGAATTTGCGATTTTTTTTTTTTTTATAATGCATGGTCTTTTAGTCATTTAGGGGAAGGCCCAGGGTCTGTAAGTTTATACAAGCGTCCTGAGAAAACCATTCTCCTATAGATACCCGGGGTCTGCAGCTATTTCAAAATCTATTCATTAGACCAGCAGTTTTTCACATGGAAGAAAGAAAGAGATCCAGTAGTAGTGGGATGTCCATATAGTAGACGATAACTAAAAAGGAAACGGAAAGGTAGGGAGCCTTCTGTTTAGCACCCAAACTGCTTTAATCATCAGGACAGACGCACTGAGCTGGGAGCCTCCATGTAGTTGGTAAGCGACACTCACAGAGCTCTGACCAGCAGCCGGACATGGCCCACGCACGTGATCTCACCAGGGAAACTCAGGGCACCCACTGTGGTTCTGCTTTGTCAGCGAGGAAACCAACCCCCAGGAGCCTGGTTCTCGGGCTGGAATCCACAGGAACCTGACTAGAAGTCAGAGCTCTTTGCATGAGGCCAGTACGTAATTAAAACAAAGGTAAAGGCGGAAAGCAGGCTAGCTTGCCATTTCGGGGCAATGGTGGGTATTCTGCCTAACTCGGACTCAGCGTCTTCCTCCCTGATATATGTAGGTTAGTCAGCTACATGAGATAGGTCCTTTTTTTTTTTAAGGAGGAAGGTAGAGAAAAGTCGAGAAAGTAAGGCAATGATTCTCTTTTTATTTCTTGAAAATCAAAAGTAGTTTTGAAGCTTAAAAATGTTTTCAAACCATTAAAAGTTTAACATTTAAATAATCTAACCCAAAATTGTTAAAATTGCCACATGGAATTTCCTGGACATTAGACATCATTACTAAGGTCGGTGTCCCGTCCCATGCCCAGCACTGCACATTAAAAAAAAAAAAAAAAAAAAAAAAAGTCACAATTGTTTTAAAATTATGAGAAACAATGTTTTAAAAAGTAGATGAGTAAAAATAAAAAGGAAGTATTTCATTAATATTAAAAGAAGGAATGCTATTGAAGAACTGGTCCTAAGATTATGTTTCTTTTTGTTTTTGCAAATTACATATAAACTGCTCTAAATTGAGGCATTAAGAAGCACAAGATACCAATTTATTACTTTTTTTAGTTTATTTATCTATTTTTGGTTTTTTGAGATAGGGCCTCACTATGTAGTTCAGGTTGGTCTTGAACTCACTATCCAAAATGCCAATGTAGCTGTATTCACCATCTTTTTTTGTTTTGTTTTTGCAAATCATTGTAAAGCTATAATTGGTGTTGTTGCTGCTGCTGCTTTTATGTTTTCATTCTTTTCTTATTTTTGGAGAAGGGATGTGTGTTAGTTACTTTTCTTGTTGCTGAGACAAAATAGCCGATACCCAGAGCTAAAGGGGGAGAGGCTTATTTAGCTCACAGTTTGTGGAAGTTTCAGTCCATAATCAACTGGCTCCAAGGCAGGGCAGCTTGGTAGAGGAAAACAGGTCATGGTGGGCAGAAGATAGCAAAGTAACAAGGAAGGGACCTTAACAGTGTCTTTCTGCCCCGTTTACATTGTATCTAGGCTACCAGGATTAGGGCGGTGGCAACCAATCAGTAGAGTGATTTAGTAATCAGACACCCTTGATCTCCTCATCACACTCTCTAGGTCCACTCACCTCTGAAAAAGCCCATCTGTGACCAGGTGGGACTCTGGGGCACATGGGGACAATGACTGTAACATGCTGGACTCTAGGGGCTGTGTGCGGTGGGCAAGCGCTCGACCACTGAGCTACTCGCCAACCCTAGTTACTGATTCTTTAATTCGAATGTTCCCAAATTTTTATTTATAGGCAAGCACCAAAACAAAACTAAGTGCTGAGTGAGGCAGAAAGAGACAACGAAGAGAGCAAGCACTCTGAACTGAGAGGAAAGGGTTACAACCTTGGCTTTGTTATTTAAGAACCTATAACAATAGACTAGTCAGTGGATAAACCTAGGAAAGGACTTGGATACAATTCAGAGTAAAATGGGGAAGTTACAGGTAAAATTTTGGAGCTGGATTTAAAAATCACATGTGGGAATGTGTCAGAGCTGTTCGGAAAGTACACGTGTCTGTGGAAGTGCATGCATGCGTGCGTGCATGTGTGTGTGTCGAACCTGTCCAGCATGTTGAACTGGTTATGATTTTTTAACTTAAATTAGAATCTCCTAAATCTCTGAGAGTTTATGGTGTCTAGAGATGGATAAATGATGCCGCAATAGAGAGGCGGAGCAAATGGCAGGGCCCTCTGTGTGCCCGGCTGGTGCCAACGGTGATTCCACTGGACGACTGGGAAAATCACACTTCCTTTCCCGAATGCATCTGCAGAGTGCCTGAATGCCACTAATAATGCAAGGTCCTGTGTTTTGGGAACCATTGGGAAATGACGGTTTTTTGTTATGATCTTTAATTTCTCCTTTAAAAAGTAACATAACACTATTATTCAATACCTGAGGTCAATCGGGTGAGGCGTGTTTCAGTGCAATTGCAGTAAAGTGGAAAGCAAGGCAACTCTCATTACTAGAGCCACACTACCTTCCCAGTTCAATAATAATAACAATAAAAACATGGATTATGACCCGGGAACAAAGTTCTGCTCGACTGGAAAAAGAGCATGGCCGGGCGCGGCAGTGCACACCTGCAGTCCCAGCACTCGGGAGGCTGAGGCAGAAGGACTGCTGCAAGATCCAGGCAGGCCAGCCTGGGCTACAAAGAGAGTTCGAAGGTAGGCTGAACTGCATAGCAAAACCTTGTCTCAAAAAGACAAAAAAAGAAAAGAAAAAGCATGTCTGTAAATCTCAAAGGAAATAAACATCGAGCATTAATTATTAAAAAAAAAAAAAGGAGAATCAATGCCAGTGTTTGGAGGGGGATCCCTGTGGTTGGGGAAAGTTGAGTCAGACCCCGCCCCTTGCGGCTGGAGCCCCCTGGGGGCCGTCCTGCTCTGTGTGCTGCCGCAGTGGGGAACATGTGCTCCATGTCATCTCATCCCAGTGCCTAGCGGAGGACCCGACACAAGATGAACGCGCAGTGAATGCTTGTGCAATGAAATAATTCTACAACTGGGAGTTATGACAGTGTTTTCCCCACTTACAGATGTGGCCCACAGTTAAAATATCCATTTTACATCAACTCCTGGTACACACACACAGCTGAAATTAGGAAGCAACACTTTCTTTAACACAGATGCTACCTTTTGATAGTTTGTTTTCTATTCTGTTCTTTTGGCTTGACTTTTAAAAATGTGGGTTATGACCCACTAACTAGATTAACTCAGTAATGAGTCAAGACCAGATATTTGAGAGAGTTATACTATTTCCTTTTGTATTGCTTACCCTCTTATATTTACAGATCTCACTAACCATAAATCAAGTCTTAAAGATCACAAATTGTTTGATCCAGAAGAGTTTAGGAAATATTCACATCAGCTCTAGGTTTGCACCATTCATGAATTCATTGGGTGGAACTCCCCTTAGCTGGCATTGGTGAGCTATGGGAATCTCCCCACCAAAGGCAAAATTGGCCCCTACCTCAAGTCACACACAAAACTGAACTCAAATGAATTGCAGACCTAACTGTGAGAGCTAAGCCAATCAAACTTGTAGAAGAATATTTAGGAGCAAATAATTCATGGCTTTGTATTCATCATTGACAGTACCCAAAGAGAAAATAGAAAGAGTGGACTTCTAAGATTTTTAAAAAAACAAAACAAAACAAACAAACAAGAACCTCTGTGCTTAAAATAATATCATTCAGAAAGTAACAAGACAACTTATGCAGTGAGAGAAGAAATCATATATCTGAAAAGGGACTTGTATGAGGAACACATACCTAACTGTCACAACTCAATAAGAAAATGGGCAAAGGATTCGAATAGACTTATCTTTGAAGAAGGCACACAGTGACCAACAGGCCCATGAAAAAAGAACTATGTGATAAGTAAGGAAGGAAATGCAAATCAACACAATGAGATATCACTTGGTCCCCATGCAGCTGGCTCACATCTAAGAGACACCAGTGCTGCTGCGGGTGCGAGAAAAGTAGAGCCCTCCTGTGTCACCAGTGGGAAGCAAGAATGGTGCCATTTTACACTCTTGCCAGCCATACAGGCTCCTTGGCAGTTCCTCAAAAACAGTCGCTGCATGGTGTGGCGACTTGGGCTGTAATCCCAGCACTCTGAGAGGCTGAGGCAGGAGGGTTGCAAGGTCACATGTTTGAGCATACCCTAGGCAACCTGGTGACTTAGGAAGATCCTGTGTCAAAATGGAAGGAAGGAGCGAAGGAGGGAAGGAAGGAGGGAGGGAAGGAAGGAGAGAGGGAAGGACGGAGAGGGAGGGAAGGAGGGGAGAGAAAAGTGGGGAGAAGTAGAGAAAAGGCTGAAGATGTAGCCCAGTGTCAAGGCTGGGTTCGAGCCCCAGCACAACAAAAACAAAACAATCAAAAGCATAGTTATCATGTGATCCAGCAAAGCTGCCCCAGCTAGAAGACCCAAGAGAAATGAAAATATTTACACATATAACCATGCACATGAATGTTCATGGCAGCATTACTCACAGTAGAAAAAAAAAAAGAAAGAAAGAATCTGCCTGCTCAGATGGATGAATAAGCAAACTGCAGCGTCTCCATGTGATGGGGTATGGTTTGGTTGCCAAAACAGAGGCCATGCGGATGCAAACCACCGCACAGACGCACATTGGAAACTTTATGCCAAGTGAGAGAAGCCGGCTGTCACTAAAGAGCCCATGCTGTAGGATCCCATTGGTAGGAAATGCCCAGAATAGGGACATACGCAGAGCCAGGGAGCGGGTTGATAGTTACCTGGGGTTGCGGGCAACGGCTCCGTTCACTTGGAGAAAGTTCTCTTTGGAGATGAAAATGTGCTAAAACTAGATGATGGTGATGGAGCTAAAACTCTCCGAATCGTGTATTTTAAATGTGTGGTATTCAAATTTTATATTTTGCAAATTGTATCTCACTAACGCAGGATGAGAATTCTAGACTGAGTAAGGGGAGGGAGGCACACAGCTGTCCCGCGAGTGCAGACGGCGCCTGCGTCCACCTGACCTCCTAAACGGCAGGCGAGGAAATGGGGGTCTCGCTGTGGTCGGCCCAGTGGTCTCGACCCATAGCTCTTAACTTCTCGATTATTTAATTTTTATTTTTATTGGTCCATACTCGCAGTGCAGATGTTAACATTCTTTGTGTGGTGTTGGTCTGCGTGCCTGGCACATATCAATTCTTCTTCCTCCTCGCCTTCCCTCTCCCTCCATCTCCTGGCCCCCTATCTCTGTTTCTTATGATCTTTTATTTTGCCCTTTAATTGATTTATACTTTGGGTTTCTCATATAAGAAAAACCATGCGATATTGACTCTTGCGTGTCTGACTTATTTCAGTTAACATTATGGTTTCAAGGTGCATTCCTTTTCCTAAAGGTGGTTTAAGTTTGTCCTTCTTTACGGCAGAGTAGTACTTCTCACAGAGCGTGGAAGGAGAAATTTAGAAGGCTTGGGGGCGGAAGGTCATGAATCTCAGGACAGACGGCTGACCTTTCTCCCAAGTGATACTCTGTCACATACTAAAAAATTGCTTCAAACCACAAATGGGGACTTCGGGCGCTAAGGGGAAGAAGGGCGGACCCCCACACATTGGGTTGCCCAGGGAGGGAGGGCGTCCCAGCGAGGGCTCTTGTTCACTTCCCCAGGCGGCCACAGCTGGACCGGGCGCCGGGGTGGGACAGAGGGACGGAGGGACACCCCGGCTAGGGACCGTCGGAGGCGGCCGAGGCGCAGATGCCGTCGGTGGGAGCGCCTGCCGCCCGGGCCTGCGGGTCCCGCTCCGCGCTGTCGAGGGCGCGGCTGTCCGGAGGCGGGGCGGGATCGCCAGGCCGGGCCGCTCGCTCCGGTCGCCTCCCAGCGGCGGCCGCGTGCAGCGAGACCCGGCGGGCGGGACGCGGGGGCCGGGCCACTGTCGCCGGCGCCCTGTCGCCTGCCCGGCCCGCCGCGCGCTGGGACCCCGACCCGGACCCGCACCGGGACGGCGACGGGGCCCAAGGAGCTCCGAAGCGGGAGCCGGAGGCGCAGCGCCGCCAGGTCAGAGTCCCGGGCGCGGACGGAGCAGACGCGGCCGGCGGGGCCCGGGGCGTAGGGCGACAGGGTCCCGGGCCGGGCACGGCGGAGGCGCGGACTGGAGCCCGAGAGCCAGGCTCGAGGTGGGTTCGTCGGGACGGACCGCGCGCCGAGGTCGGGGACGGGGCCGTGCGCCCGGGATGGGGACCCGCGTGGGCGCCCCGCGAGGCCCGGCCCACGGCTCCGTGTCCGGCCGTGCGGGGACAGCGCTGGCCAGCGCCGCCGGGGCCGCCCGGAGCAGTGCGAGTCAGTGTGCGCGCGCGCGTGCGTCCGCGTCCGTGTGTCCGCGCGTGTGTGGGGTGCAGGGTGCTGCGCTGTGCCCCGTCCGGATCGGGGCGGGGGGCGCCCCCCGGGCTGGAACGGGGCCCGCGGCGGGGGCTGTACCGTGGGTTGGGGTCCGGACCCGGTCAGGCTCAGGAGTGAGGCGGCGGCTGCAGGAGCGCGGCCCGCGCGCGGGTGAAGGTGGGCGTGCGGCGCTTTATGCCCGGGTGGTGGGGAGGAGCCGGAGGAGGAGGCAGAGGCTGGGAGTCACCGAGGGCTGCTTTTATATAAGGGCCGCAGGAAGGTAAAGAAGGGGCCTTTGCCTCTGCTGGTGACCAGAAGGCTGCGCCTCCAAACCCTCCTTGCTCGCCCCCAGCCTCAGGTGAGTGGGCTCCCTGCCCTCGCGCTCCGTGGGACTGCGTCGGGGGCTGAGCAAAACTTGCCGTCCTCCTGTTCCTCCCCCGTTCTTACTTCGCGGTGCTCTCTTACAATAAAAATGTGATTCACTCGGGCCGAGGCTAATGATAGGGAAAATCGTGGCAATTAGTTCAAGAGGAAAAAAAGTTAAAGAATTATCATTTGTCATTAAAACAAAACAAAACAAGAAATCCTCAAGTTTTCTTTCTTTTGAGGTTAGGGATGAAATGGAAAATTAATTTGGGCTCTTATTTGAAAACCTGGCTAGACAAAGTGATACACTGAGTGGTGTGATAGCTATTCTGGGAAAAATTCTGAATTTTGAGGTACTTGGTTGTAATGCCAACTGTTTGGGCGGTTTTTTTTTTTTTTTTTTAATCATTCATGAAACAAATTGTTAACCGAAGTTATTAAAAGAGCAATGAGTAACCAGTTACTGGACCTGGTCAGGTCGCGTCTGATCTCAGGTGTCCGGTGACAGTCGCCAGCCTATAGCCAAGTGATGGATCACTGATTGGAAGCATGACTGATTGATGGAGGGAGATGATTTTAAAACCTTTCTGCTGTAGGCACAGGCGCGGCCATTCACAGGAGCTTCCCAGAGAGACATCTACTCTCATGACAGACTGAGATGCTTCCTGGTGTTTCATAGATGCTAAAAATTAGCTTTTGAGGGGACATTTCGAAAAGTTCTACTCCAACTTTTAAAGTAATTTTGAGGTCGTATACATTCAGTCAGATTCTTTGAAGTGTTGATTATGGTACCATTTATTTTAATATAAAAAACCTTGAAACTTACATCAAGTTAGTCGAGTAAAGTGTGTTAGCAAAACTACTCATTTGTGTCTTCCTATGTAATCTGTATAATTTTTCTCCTTTATTAAAATTATGTAATGTTTGGTATTTAATTTTCTGATGATCACATCTTCAATGAAAAGATCTGAGAATCAGCTATGGCCATCTCAGTGTACTGCCGTTCACTGGAAGAAAAGCAAAACCACTCGTAGTTTTATTTTTAATCAAAAACTCTTTTTCATATGTGTAAGTTGTTTCTAGTTCTATAGTATCTCCTATAAAACCATGGCATGGGTGAAGTAATTAGGTTTTGGAGAATTCTGGGCTGAAGGCATTTTAGATGTTTTCTTATTCTTTTATATTTGAAAGGATGTATTTTCTTTTTTAAACAATCAAAATGCCCATCAATGTCATGTACTTTGTTGAACTTGGGTGTTTTGAAACTGTTTGAAGTTACTACTTTTAAAAATTAAATACAGTATTTTCTTCAAAGGGTCTTGTTTCCTTAATGTTTCAGACCTACTCTGTAAAAGAGTCTAGATTACATCTTTTTGAAAATCAGTATATTAATTTCAAAGTCCTTGTGACAATTAAAATATATACAAAAGAAAAAGTGTGACCTTAGGAGAATGAAGTAGCAATGGATTACTGATCATAAGACTGACTGTATTTAATCAGGAGGTTATATAATTATAAACAAATACTTATTTTTTTTGCTTTTCTAATTCGCTGAAAAGAAGGATGTTTGACACGTACCTGGTGGAGGTAATTCTGTGTGGAAGCTGTGGTAGAGGCACTGCTGTGGATACACAAAATATTAATAACACATTTCATTTAGTTTTTTCAGATTGTGAAATGGTTCTTAATAATAGGAGACTTTCATGAACTAGGGAAACAAGATAATGTTTTCCAAATGTTCCATGTATCCTGGCCCATTTTGTCACTTCTCTCATAGGATCTATACAAGCCCAGGCTTATGACACAAAATGCTGGTCATTCTGATTTGTAGATGTCTTTCTGTTGAATTTATTGTCATTTGAGCTTGGAAATATGCTATGTGTCATAAGGTGTGGCAAATGTACTGGAAGAAGTTTTTGCTTTCATAGGATTCCACTAAGTAAATATTCGATGTAGACGGTTTTTGTTGAAATAGCTAGTCAAAAAACTTGATTTAAGTCACTAGACTATAAGCATAAATACGTACTCCCCCCCACTGTTAAATCGAACTTCTAACATGCTTTTCGTACTTTGCATAAATTTCTCCATTATCTATTTTTTAATTCTCTTAATGCCTAAAGGGAGCATAAAGGACAGCAATGATTGCTTACAAAGATCTTTAGAAATTTGTCTAATTTGATTCCACCTACAGTAAGGTTGGAAAATATCCATCTTGGAAGCATAGATAGTCCCATATCACAGACTATATCATACTTCAGTTTCATAGCATAGGTATGAGATCAAAGCTAATTTTAAGGTTTTAAAAATCTTTGTGGGTTTGTTACTTGCTATATGTATTTTCTCACAGTATAGAGGTAAATTTGGGGGAGTTATACAGTATATGTTTTAAGTTATTATTTAATAAAAAATAGCAAGTTTTAATTTTTCTTTATCATAATTAATATCTTGGAAAGAAATCTACTCAAATACGATAGACCATACTTTGGGAGAAATTTATGATAGATGTTAAGATGACATCTAGCCCTGAAAAAATATATGCTGAAATTGTAATTTTAAGAAATGGGCTTCTGCGTTCTTAATATTTCTTTTTAGCACAAGTGTACGGGGCTGGGGGCACTCTGTGCTGCCAGAGCGAGCGCTCGGCACAGGCTGGGCACCAGGTTCAATCCCCAGCAAGCACGCGTGCGCGCACACACACACACACAAGCAGGAACCAAAAAGCATATATACACATCAAAATGTTAATACTGAGTACCCAGTTTGGAATGTAAATGCATACATTATTTTGCTGTTTCAATTATTATAGCAGAGCAAGTCACTCATTCTTTCTAGCTCTCAGTTTCCTTAGTTAAGAAGGGAGAAAAGTATTACAGTTATTATTCCTTGTTTTTTTTTTTTTAAGTGTGATTTTAAGACTTTATCAACAAACCTGCATATCTTAAAAGATAAGATGTTGGCCCGGGACTTAATTGAGCTGCCGTCCTACGAGAACCTGCACGGCTGTGTCATAGCTGACTCTTGCAAAAGTTACTAGTTCACGTTAGTACCAAGTTTGAGATCGTTGTTAAGAATGAAGATTATGTTTGTCAATTCATGAAATGTTTCTGGGACTATTTCGTTATTCATTTTAAAGTGATATTTTCTATGACTTTGGACAGAATCATCTCATAATTATGTATAATCTGCCTTGGTGAGTCCTATATAGTCATGCAGACCCCTCCTGTTAATCCTGTGTTCCTAATACATCTAGAAGGCGCAACTTGTGCATTTTACTCCACAGAAGCTCTATTCTTTACATACTTTTTTTTCTTTTTGAGGTGTTCGACTCAAGCTCAGGGTCGCAGGCATGCTAGACAACCACTTTCCCAGCAAACTGAACTGCCACTTTCTGCTCTTTCTGTGTTTTTAGGGTGCACCCTGAGAGTATTTAATGAGTACTACTCAGGGACTGGTTTGTTTTACAGCAAGGCCCGCGATCCTTTGGTTTAGGAGACAGTTTAGTGCCGTAGTCTGAAAGACTGAATAGTGACTTCTGCTCGTCACTGAAAGTGGTCTCTTTCAACAAGTGTGGCTAAGAAACAATCTCCTGGCGGCTGGAAGAGCTGCTCTTCCCCTAGTAATGCACCTGTTTACGAATAGCGAGTCACTGGATGAGATGGAAGCAGTCATGCAACAGCTGAATGACACATGGTTACGTTCTCCTGGGGACCTAGATAATACCTGAAATTGTGAGGTGTCTGCTGAACAGGACAGAAAGGGACTCGGGCTACATATGGCAGGTGGCCCTTGAGTGGCAGCTGGCAGCGCTGGTCGTAGCAGTGGGGTAGCCTGTGTGCCGAGTGTGGGGACAGCATGGTGTGACCACAGGCCCTGTGGCTCCCTGGTGTGTGGGGCTCCAGAGCCCAGAAGGGACCTGAGGAAAAGGCAGAAGGCAGAAGACTGGAGTAGCAAGGAAAGGGGCAAGCCCATGCCTGCAGGTGGGTTGAGTGTCTGATGGCCTGGGGTCCCCGCTGCGGTGCGGGGCAGCTGGCACCTCTTGTCTCCTCTCCTACCAGGAAGCTCAGTCTGGGCGTCCTCGGTTGCTGTGCCCCCCTTCTGCTATTTCAGGGACCGGGCCTTTCTCAACTGCAAGGATTTTTCTGGGACAGAGTGCAATGAATTTCTCTTCCCTACTTCACTTTCTTAGATACAAAGCAAAGCAATGAACCCTTCCACCCCTGCAACTTGAATCAATTAAAATAGAGATTTTTTAACTGTTGGGATTCAAACTGGGTTCCAGAATGGTTGAGTTCAGTGGAATTTATTATCTGTTTAGGAAACATTTTTATTCCCCTTTGTTTTTATTTTTAATAATTTCTTATCTTTGTTCTTTATGTTTTTATTTTGGTGCTGGGACTGACCCTGGGACGCAGTACATACTGCACACCTAGTCCACTGCCGGGCCTGCAGTGCCCACATTTTTGGGGAATGGGACCCAGGGCCTTGTCCGTGCTAGCCAAGCACTCACCCCTGAGCTACATATTAAGAAAATAAATTCACTGCTAGGTTTAACTACTTCCCTTTTAAAAAAGAAAGAAAGAAACACACTTTAATGTGTGGACTCATCTAGAATTCTATTATGGGCATAGGATGCATTGAGACAGATTTTCTGACTTCTGGGAATGGTTCAGATTAGCGTAAACCTCAGTGAGAAAGCTTCGCAGTTTACTCCAGATAAGGAAAAGGCAGATAGGCGGGGGTAAGAAACAGGGAAATACCCTGAGTGGGAGGGAGACAGATCCTCAACCCCCACAGCCAGCAGGATGTGCGGTTCCTGGTTTCAAAGCATTTTCCTGCTCCTGGGTGACGCGGTCAGATTCTGGTTCCAGGGGCCGCTTCGGGGTCTGAGGGGCCGCACAGCGCTTGGGCTCGCGGGCTCTGCAGTCCCTTCTGGAGAGGGTCTGGCGGAGGGAGTCTGTCTTTCTCTTTCTTCATGTGGGCTTGAGCAGTGATTTTCCTTACGGCGAGGGCAGCAGGAAGCCAAACTATCAAGCTGCCTGTGTGTGGTGGTGAAGTTCTGGGGAGAACCCCTTAATCACACCCCACTCTCTGGCTGTCATCCCATCCCTCAAAATGGCCTGGGCATTAGAAGGCTGAGAATCCCTACAGGGTCAGCTGGCTACACCCCTGTCAGCAAAATCCTTAGGTTACTTCTTTTGTTGCCTTGCTACCTGTAAACAAGGCCTTTTGGGAATAGGTAGCAGATTCATAGTTGGGAATTAGGGATTGGAGAGGGAAAAATACAAGTTAGGGCACTGCTTGTTCCGGTTCCCCCAAGCCAGGGGCTGTGCAGCAGAATATGAGAAGGCAGTGGTCTGGAAAGATGGGGTCACCCTTCAGAAAATCAAGGCAGGTTGCATATCTTCCTTGAACCGCTGTGGACGTCAGAACAAGCATGTATTCTGAGCCAGTGAGTTTTCCCGGGAAATGTTTTCAGAGTTAAGAGTTACAAGCTGGTAGATGGTTCGTGTTATCACATATCTGAATATAGCCTCTTCATTGTCCTTTATTTTTTCGGGCCTGCTGGACCAATTATCTGATCTCATGGTGAGTTACCCTGCCACCTTTTAAAGTAGCTTTTTAATAAACTGAATGAAAGGGGAGGCACTTTCCAGTCACTTCCGGGAGGAGGGTGTGCCAGAGAAGTAGAAATAATGCTCGAATCTTTGGCAGACCTACAGATCATAAAATTACATTACATATGTTTTTTTTTCTTTCCCTTTTCTTTTGGCTAAAAATAGTTATGGCATGCCACTGCATCTCTTCGGAACAAAAGATTAGTAGCCACCTCAGAAGCGAGTTGGTTAATTGTGTGAATCAGCTAATTGGTAGTGTTTAGCACTCAGGCACAGGCCGCCCTCTGCTCCATGACTAAGCACCTTGCTTGCTTGAGACTCACTTTTTACACAGTCTTGCTAGTGTAAAACTTCAAAAGTCTTCCCTTCCTAAATATTGTCTGTTTGTGGCACTTACAAATTGCATGTGTAAATGAGTTTTTGGTGGCGTATGGAAAGGTACACATATATATGCTTTCTCTTGGTTTATATGGTGAATGAGGTTTATAAAAGAGAGAATAAACACATGAGTAATACAAATATGATTGAAGTAGAAGCTTCAGAAATTATTTGCATGTGGCAGTATGGTACCGAAGGGTGAAGAAAATACCCAGGCAGGCATTTGGCAGTGGAGGATGACTGCATGTTTTTCTAAAGGCTTTGGAACTAGTCAGAAGCATCCTGATTTTATTTAAAGGCAATATATTAATAAACTGTGTTCGACGAGGTTCAAACTTATTGGCTTTAGGACCAGAGCAGTCTGGTGCCTGCAAACATACCTTACCAGTGTCTCCAAGGAAGTTTCAACGAGGTGTTACTTGTCTCGTGGTCAGCGTGGAACAGTGCTTAGATGCCCCTCAATAAATGTTTTGAAAGGATGAGAAAGCTGACCTGGTGATGTAGGCATGTTCCACCTGCACTCAGGAGGCTGAGGCAGGAGGCCTGGCTGTGAGTTCAAGGTCATCTTGGACTATAAAAAGAGACCCTGTCTCAAAAAAAAAAAAAAAAAAAAAGAAAGAAAGGAAGAAAGAAAGAAAGAGAAAGGTTGGGGAGGATGGGGGAAGCATCTACCGAAGCACAGAGGCCATCTGAGAGCTTGTTAGGAGTGCAGATTCTCTGGATGAGAAGCCCACGGTGCAGTGTGGCCTGGGTCTGCACTGTCCCACCCCACAGCCAGGCAGTGTCCACGGGGCTGGAGTCGGCCCTACCCTCACGCGCAGGGAGCTCTGGGCTGCATTTGTCCCCTGCAGATCCCTTAGCACCTTCCCGTAAGGCCACTTGCTGGCTGGTCACTTGCTTGCTGGAAAGAGCTCGCAGTTGGCAGCCAGCTCAGAGCGACAGAGGCCGCGGCTCCCGCCTTGGAGCACCCCTGGCCTGGCCTCCCGCTCTTCCTTCCTTCTCTCTCTCCTTAGCTGTCCTCCCCTGCCTCTCGCCTTACCTCTTTTGTCTCTCTCCTTATCCCCTTTTTTTTATTTCTTCCCCCTCCTTGCCTCCTTTTCACTCCCTCCATTTTTCTTCTCCTCTCTCTTTCCTTCCTTCCACTGAGACTTGAACCCAGGGGTGTTCTACCACTGAGCCACACCCCCAGCCCTTTTTAGTTTTTATTTTGAAATTGTCTGTGTCATGCAGTCTGATCTCAAACTTGGATCCCCCTGCCTCAGCCTCCGAGTGCTGGGGTTACAGGCCCACAGTACCAGGCCTTGTGTCACCAGTTCTTTTTGTCTTAGAATGCAGGTTAGGAACTCTGAGTCTGGGTATGTGACTGACTGTTGTAAGATGATAGGATACAGCCAGAGAGGACTAGTTCATGCGAAACAGATTTGTGAGATACAGATTTCAAAACCTCAAGTCCCATTTAATTAAGGCAGGAAATATACCCTTCTTAGTGGCTGTTGCTATTTTTTCTCTTGTTCTAAACTTCTGTGATTCAAGGATTGAGAGTGGAAATGTAGCTTGGGGACAATGCAGTTTCCTATCAAGGGAGAGACCCTTTGAGCCTCAGCACTGCAAAAACAATACAAACACCCAGCTCCGCAAACTGTCTCGTACCTCTGTCTTCGCTGCAATGTAGTTCAGGCTGCCTAGGAAGCATCGGGCAATGCTTTGCATGTTATCATGCTATCCCCTGCCTGGGACTTTTGCCAAAGGGCTGGAAGATTAGGAAAAGCCACGTAGACAAAGACTTTCATGAAAGCATTGTCACAAGAACCCACATTTGGAAGGAAATGATTAAATGGATTATGGTGTAACCAGTGTGTGGAATATTATACAATTATGAACAGCGATTTCAAAAACTGTTATGAACTCTGAAAAATATGCAGAGAAATAAAAAGCATAAAAAATGTAAGCCACATGTAGTGTCACATGCCTGTAAGCCAAACACTTGAAGAGGCTGAGGCAGGATGATTGCAAGTTTTAACTCAGCCTGGGAGGCCCTGACTCAAAAAAAAAAAAAAAAAAAAGATGTTTTTTGTTTTGCTTTGTTTTTTTAAAGTACTGGGGATATAGCTCAGTACAAATGCCTGTGCCTTAAGTTCAATACCTAGTACAAAAAAAAAAGTAGTATATGCACTTTTCATTACAATTTTATAAACACATAGGTACATGAAAGTCAGAAAGGGACTGTACAGAAATGATCACTATATTAAAGTACTGAGATATGGAGGTTCTGACTAGTAACGATCAGAGGAAAGAAAAAATTTCACATTGAGAATCCCTATTTTATTCCTTTGAAGTCACTAAAGACAAATGTAAAGGCACTACATGAATTTTTTTTCTGATATATGCAGATTTTTTTTGATACTTAATTTCCTTGCATGTACTGGACTTGTATTCTTTACTTAACTATTTTTTGGGGAAGCTTAAAAATCCATCCCTCCACTGAAGGAGCAGCAGTTGAGAGCTTGTTAGAAACTTCATGTGATTGATACTGGAGAGTCCTCTCCTCTCTCTGCTTCCTGGGTTCCGGTGACTCATCCTTAACAGGGGACAAAGTGAGTTACTAACAAAATTCAGTTTCTGCAGGGGCCATGGCATGGGCCTGTAAATCCAGTGTTTGGGAGGATGAGGCAGGAGAATCGCTGCAAATTTGAGGCCTACCTGGGCTACATAGTGAGTTCAGGGCCAGCCTGAATTACATAGCAGGACCCTGTCTCAAAAAAAACAGCAGTTCACTTTCTACATCTTAGAATTTGTCTATGGCACATGTGATGTTACCTTAAGGAACAAATCTACTGCAACCAAGCTTTTATTTGTTTTTCCTCTTTTTGTTTCTGTTTGGGAGCTGGGAACTGAACCCTGGGCCTCAAACTCCTACACTCCCAACCTCCAAAGCTCTCTCTCTCTCTCTCTCCCCCCTCCCTCTCTCATTCTCTCTCTCTCCCCCTCCCCTCTCTCTCTCCCTCTGCCTCTCTCTCTGTCACTGGCTTTCTGAGGCAGGGCTTCACTATGTAGTCCAAATTGGCCTTGAACTCAGTGTGTAGCTGTGGCAATCCTCCTGCCTCAGCCTCCTGAGTGCTGGAATTACATGTGTGCTACCATGCCCAGTGTCCAAAACTCTTCTTAAATGAAAATGCCTTTGTTCAACAAGTGTTATTGCATTTCTGCTTTGTGTCTGGAGCTGTTTAAAAGGAGGAGGATAAAGCAGGGGACGGTGAGACACACTCCACCCCGCCTGGGTCTGGCCTTGGGGCTTTTTAGACCTCGCCCAGGCACATTTCCAACAGAGCTGGTGCTGGAGGTGGCAACTGGGCCCACTCCCCGACCCGGAGGCCCCCAAGGACTGGACACTGTGTCTGAGTTACATGGGAAGGACGTGCTGTGGCCTTGATGTTTTTGCGGAGCTCAGCCTCGAGGTATTTTAGGCCGTGAGGGCACGGTGTGCTGGTCAGCAGCCTCCCCAGCCGTACACAGGCTGTTAGCTGGGGAGGCCCACGCGTGCCGCTGTCACGGAAGCATTGCCGTCCTCACAAATCCCAGCGGCATGGCGCCTGCTCCCCTGGCAAAGTGTTTGTCTTAAAATGTTCTCATAGTGGCTTCGTGGATGAGGTCGACTATAAAAACAGACTTGATTTATAACTTTATTTGCAAAAAAGTTATTTACATCTACCCTCACTGTAAAACAAAGTTCGTTGACAATGTCCCATTGAAATAAAACTTTTTTTTTTTCTTGGAAAGCAAAGTTGACTACTTCTTAAAACTCATAAAAGTTTTTACATATTTAGAATATAACATGTGAGTAAAAGACTCATGTGATATTTATTTACTTTTCCTGGTTCTGGGGTTGAATCCAGGGGTTACCAGGGAGCTGCATCCCCAGCCCTTTTTATTTAGACAGGGTTGCTGTAAGTGCCGCCGCTGAACAAGAACTTGTGATCCTCCCGCCTCAGCCTCCAGGAGTGCTGCCGTATTTACTTAAATCACCATCCTTTTATGAAATTGTTACAGTTATTTCCAACTTCTGTGTTCACAAATTATTGAACTACCATTTCAGTTTTGTTTTTAGAATGACAAAAAACAGTTGTTTTTAAGTTGAATGAGAAATGAATCCTGATGATACACTGTTGGGAGGATAAAGGAAATAGGCTCTGGAGGGATTCATATGTTCTTTTGGGCCCGGAACGTGGTATGTGCCTGGATGCAAAGGAAACCAAAACTTTCGAATTTTGCAAATTTTACCGGAGTTTGTGTGTGCCGTTCCACAAACTCCTCATATGTCGACCGACCTCTTCCTTGTTATTTAAAAAAAAAAAAAAAAAAGTTTTTGCGTGTATCAGCCCACGTTTACAGTCTGCTAGGGCCCCGCTTCTCGCGCCAGACGGCCCACGGACGACTTCACACATCTTCATCCCTTCCGCACCCCTCCCTCGCCCTCCATCTCTCCGTCCTCTTCTCATGTGCGGAAGGTCTCTCTCCCTGCTTCCTGCGCCCTTTTAGTTTGCTTTTTAACGTATCCAGACTGTGGGTTTCCCGTGGCTCCGAGCGGTACTCGGGCCCCGCCTCGATGGCGCGATGGCGGTGGGCGCGGGGTTCGTGGTCTCTGCGGCGGGTCCGGCTCGGGACTGGTGTGTGCCCGCTCCGGGTCAGGCGGCGGGAGGGCTGGAGGGTCGCTGCCTTTCCGCCCGACTTCGGAGCCCACGCGTGCAACGCCGTGCAGCCAGCGGGCGTGTTCTCGGAGAGCTCCCCGCACCACTCTCGAAAAGGTTATTTTCCATTTTATGTGACTTCTTGGTAACACACACTGATGAAATTAATGCCAGCAGAAATATCCATGTTGTTTGTTATTCTGAAGCAGGCACCATGGGATACGAATGGGAAAAAATGTTAATTACAGACTTCGGCCTCCTCTTGGGTCTTTCGTGGTCCTGCTCAGAACAGGTTTTCAGTGGCCTGAGGGCCCCAGTCCTGTTTCTCCTTCTTATCTCCAAACTTCCAATGGCAGCTCCAGCAGATTCTGTGCAGTACTGCGGGCTGGAGAAAGGTTACAAGCACGTTAGTCAGGCTTACTATTCGTGTGTACAACAAAACCGGTTGCCTTGCATACTGCTGTCGTTGTGGAGATGGTGCTGAGCTACATCCCCAGTCCTTTTTATTTTGAGACAGGAGCTCACTTAGCCACTAAGTTATCCGGGCTGGATTCAAACTGTTGGTCTCCTGCCTCAGCTTCCCCGAGTGTGCCAGAATTACAGGCATGTTCAGCTGTGTCATATGTGAGCCACAAGTACTGTCATCATAATTTAACAGGTCGTCTCCTTTGGTTTGTGTGTGTGTGTGTGTGTGTGTGTTTTGGAGGTAGGGTCTCATTATATAGTCCAGGCTGGCCTCCAACTCACAGTGATCCCTCCTGCCTCAGCCTCCCGAGTGCTGAGATTACAGGCGTGAGCCACCACGCCCACCTCTGGTTGTCTCCTTTGATACAAACAATCCATGTTTGCTTCAAGTCAGAATACCCGACTTTGCATAGAAAAGCCGAGCAGACGGATGCACCTTTCCTAACCAGGCCCGTGACAGCTGGGGCACCCGCCCTGTCCTGCTGCTCAGCCTTGCCACCTTGACACGGCCGTCTTCCTCTGTTCCCCACATACTCAGCCACTGGGGCGCGTGGGGACAGCGACAGAGCAGGGGTCATGAGGCTGGCGTGTGTGGTGTCCTCATCATCACCGCTCTCTGGAGTGCTGGCCACAGGGAGAGGCCCACTGGCCGGGGAGGTCACGGGCTTGAAGGTGGACACCAGGGCTCCACAGCTTGGCCTGGGGTCCATGGCTGAGCTGCGGTGGGGGCTGTGGAGAGAGGGCAGTGACTGAGCTGGACTTCAAAAGCACAGGGACAGACGGTGCTGAAGGAAAGATCCCAACGCAAGTACGGAGAGGGAGGAGCAGGGCTCCCGGAGCAGCTCTGTACCCGGGAGGGCGGCGGGCAGGAGCTGCTAAATGGGAGAGGTGACGGGATGGGTGTGTGTGTGTGTGTGTGTGCGCGCGTGCACACGCATGTGCACAGTGCTGGGAGGGGCCCAGGGCGTGTGCCCGCTGGCAAGCCCTCCCACCCAGCCGCCCCTGCAGCCCCTGGTTGTGCAGTGTTGGGTGGAGCCAGTTACCCTGAGCGGAGCTGTACGCATCGCAGGTGGGCGCTGAAATGTGCACGGTTACCATGTGTGGATTCAAAAGAAAAGAAAATAAAAAAGAATGCAGTAGATAAAACAGTTAATTTTATGTTCTGTGAGTTCTACCTCAAGTAAAAATAGAAATTCCCAACTTGAAAGAGTTCAAGAGGAAGGGAGGAGAATTTCCAGTGTATGAAAACAAAGCCTGGAGCTGGGCACAGTGGTACACACCTGTCATCCCAGCTACTCAGGAGGCTGAGGCAGGAGGATCTCAAGTACAAGACCAGCCGGGGCAACTTAATGTGATGCTGTCTCAAAATAAAATTTAAAAAGGCTGGGAATGTAAGCCAGTGGTAGAGCACTTGGCTGGCACATATAAGGCTCTGGGTTCAAGCAAGAAAGCAAGCCAGTCTTGTGGGGCTGCTGTGCAAAGATGAACCAGTTTCAGGGGCAAGTAGAGCCGTGAGAAATAAAAAGTATGGTTGGAAGTGTAGATTTTTGGTCTGATGATAAAGGTCTGGAATGCAGAGTAGGGGGTACGGGTTTATCTTGCGTGGAGTGGGGCAATTGCAGGTCTTCAGAAGAGCAGTGAGATGATTTAAGTGGAAGATTAACTTGGCAGCTGTGCAGAGGCAGTGGGGAAGCTGTTACAAAATCTGACCCCGTGCAGGGGGCTGTAGGCAGGACAGGAGGGGAGGCGGGAGCCTTGAGGTGGTGCGGGGCGAGGTGCAGGTACGCCCCGGGGACTGTGCTGCCTCCAGACGTGGCATGAGGTTCTGATGGATTTGCAGCTAAGCGTTCCCACGCATCTCAAGGTGCATGGCTTTGCACTTTATGCTAAGAGAGAAAGCAGCATCTGAGAAAACGAAGAGCAAGGCCATGGATTGGGGATCCAGCATTGCTAAAACACTAGCTTTCTCAAAATGGATCTATACATGCAGTCAAATCCCAAATTTAATTCCACTAGACATTTTTAAATCAAAATAAATTAATTCTAAAATTAAAATTATCTATCTGGGCCTGGTGGCACATACCTCTAATTTCAGCAATCGGGAGGCTGAGGCAGGAAGATCATCCCAAGTTCAATGCCAGCCTGGGCTACACAGTAAGTTTAAGGCCAATCTGGACTACATAGCAAGATTCTGTCTCAAATAAAAACAAAACAAAACAAAAAAACTAAAATTAAAAATATCTGTTTCCATAGTGGATTGGTAAGACAACTCCATCCCAGAATTAGGGGAGGCGGGGCTAGACAGTGAACCAAATGCATTTGAGGCAGGCACGGGGGCAGGAGGCAGTGGTCATGCTCAGGGTGCTCTCCCTGCGTGCCATGGTGCTGGGTCTGTGTGTCCAGGTGCCATCCATGGTGCAGTCTTGCTTTGGTAGGAGAAGAGGACAGTGTGACGAGTGAGGTCCCATTGTATCCTAAGGGGCTGGGCCTCCCTAGCTGTGGTAGGAACCGGGCACGATGCCCTTCTTCCTGATTGGCTGTCTCAGAACATGAATAGATACTGTTTCACTTGCATCCATCTATGTAATCCTATTTATGGAAATGTGTATGCACCTTAGATTGTAAAACACATCTTACAGTCAGTTCCACAATTTCTTTTCTTTCTTTCTTTTTTTTTTTTGGTGCTGGGATTTGAACCCAGGACCTCCTGCATGCTAAGCATGCACCGTATCCCTGAGCTACACCCCAGACCTGTAGTTCCCCATTTCTTTTTAAAGAAATTACTATTTTCCAATGCCTTCTCAGCCATTCATTTCTTTCCAGTTTTAATATTTATAGTAAGTTCCTCTTTCACGTGATATTTTTCACAAGTCATGCAAATCTCTACAAGTTACGTAAATCACGGTCAGGCTGTGGATGGTTCCATCTTTCGCTGGCTGCTGTGGTGGGTGTCAGGATTGGCCAAGAGCTGGCAAAGCTGCCCCGGCGGGGGCGGGGGGTGTCTTGGGGTTGCTATTCTGATGTGGGTGAAAGTTGAAATAGCCTTTATTATTCAACCATTTTGACTTCGTGATCACAAATATTGGCTACATCAACATTTAGCAGTTGGAATTATCACAGCTTTAGCTGCACTTTGTAGGGCCCTTGTAGAAGTAATGTTTTCACTATTGTGTGTGGAGGGGTTCTAGAATGTTCTAATTCAAATAAGGGTCAGTCTTTTTCTTTCAGAAAGACTGGTGTCAGGAGAAGAAAAATGTTAGCTGCAAAAGAAAAAACTTGTTAGAGCTGCTTTTCATTGTGTGTTATTCAAATGGCTCATACTTTTCATAAAAATGTGGGTAACGTTTGACTTAGTGCCTGGTACGCAGTAGAGTCTGTTATTCGCCAAGTGTCCTTCAGTGGGGTGAGGCAGCTGGGTAAGACACCCGCGACAGGTGTGGGCCACAGGTAGGGGAGGTGTGAGTTCAGAGAGAGCACAGGTAACGTCCTCAGGGTGTGGCCTTGGGTTGTTACCAACATGACCTCTCGGTTCAGTGACTTGGTGGCATCTGCGTATCGCATGGTATGGAGGGCCCCAGGGAGGACCAGGTCTGATGCCTGGGCCTGGCTGGGTGACCCCGCGACCAGGGCTCCGGAACTTTCTCTGGTTTCCCTCCCTCCCTTCCATCTCCTCTGTCTTCTCTCAGTTCTCCCAGGGCTCTGGTTCTTATTTTCCAACCCACTCCAACCTTTTTCCATTCCTGGTGTTTGCTCTTCTCTCTTTGTCTCTCCGTCTCTTTCTCTCTTTCCCTAGTGTCTCTCTTCAGTGAAGTCTGTATAACATGGAAATGAAGTGTACTTTAGTCTACTAATCAAATGGTAAAAAAGCATTGTTTTTATTCTGAATTTAACACAAATGAAATGTTTGTGTTGTTCTTTCTGGAACCAAACAAAATTGAACCAAGTAGGATTCATCTCAGGGATTCAGGGATGGTTCAACATATGCAAATCAATAAATGTCATATACCATATTAGCAGAGCCAAGGACGAAAACCACTTGATTATCTCAATAGATGTAGGAAAAGGTTTTGACATAGTCCAGTACCCATTCATTATAAAAACTCTGCAGAAAATTGGCCTAGGTGGTTTTTATCTCAACCTGATAAAAGCCATCTATGACAAGCCCACAGCCAACATCATGTACTAAATGGACAAAAACTGAAAGCTTTCTCTCTAAAATCAGGAACAAGACAAGGATGCCTACTGTCCCCACTCCTATTCAGTATAGTTCTGAAAACATTAGCCAGAGGAAGAAGACAAGAGAAAGAAGTGAAAGGAATAAGGGTAGGAAAAGAAGAAGTTAAATTATCATTATTCACAGATGACATGATTCTATACATAGAAAACCTCAAAAACTCCACTAAAAGACTTTTAGATTTAATAACCAAATTCAGTAGAGTAGTTGGATACAAAGTCAACACTCAAAAGTCAATCACATTCCTGTACACATATAAGAAACTTGCTGAGAGAGATATTAAGGAAACCACATCTCTCATAATAGCATCAAAAAATTACTTAGGAATCAATCTACTGAAGGAAGTAAAAGACCTTTACATTGGAAACTACAGTACTCTGAAAAAGGAGATCGAAGAAGATACCAGAAAATGGAAAGATGCCCCTTGCTCTCGTGTATGAAGAAAAATATGATGAAAATGGCCATACTTCCAAAACTGTTATACAGACTTAATGCAGTTCAAATCACAATACCAATAGCATACCTCACAGTATTAGAGGAAAAAAATCCCAAAATTCATTTGGAAGCAGAAGAGGTCTATAACAGCAAAAGCAGTTCTGGGCAACAAAGGCAAGGCAGGAGGCATCACAATCCCTGACTTGAAATTTTACCACAAAGCTACTGCGATAAAATCAGCATGATACTGGAAAAGAAAAACCCCAAAAAACAAAACAAAACAAAAACAGATGTGAGGATCAATGGAACAGATTAGAAGATACAGAAACAACTACAAACACACCCAGCCACCTTATCTTTGACAAAGGGCCCAAACACCTTCACTGGAATCAAGATAGCTTCTGTAATACATGGTGCTGGAAAAACTGGCCTTCCACATGCCAGACTTAAACTACACCAATATCTCTTACCATGCACTAAACTGAAGTTGAAATGGGTCAGAGATCTAAGTATTAAGACAGAAACACTAAATCTGCTGGAGGAGAGAATAGGTAGAACTCTTGAAGACATTGGTATAGGCGAACTCTTTATGAACAAAACCCTCATTGCACAGGAACTATCAAAAAAATCAACCACTGAGATCTCATCTTCTTAAAAAGCTTTTGTAAGCAAGAGAAACCACTAACAGAGTGAAGAGTAGAAAAAAACTTTTGCCAGCTGTTCCTCAAAGAAGAGAAACCACTAACAGAGTGAAGAGTAGGAAAAAACTTTTGTCAACTGTTCCTCAAAGAACTAATATCTAGAATATATAAAGAACTCAAAAAGATCAGATTCCCCAAAGTTAAAACCCAGTCTAAAAATGGGCATCTGAAATGAACACCTACTTCTCAGATGAAGAAACAGAAACAGCACATAAATATATCAAAGAATATTCAACATCATTGGTCTTTTGAGAGATGCAAATTTAAACAACACTGAGATTCCATCTCACCCCAGAAAGAATACTTATCATCAAGAAATTAGCCAATAGCAAATGCCGGTGGGACTTGTCCATTGTTGGTAGGGGTATAGACTGGTGCAACCACTGTGGAGACCAGTGTGGAGATTCCTCTAAAAAAATAGGACTAGAGAGTCCAGCTGTTTCCCTTCTTGGCATCTTCCTGAGAGAATTAAAAGCATCATATCGCAGTGGGATATGCACGCCCATGTTAATAACAGTGCAGTTTGCAATAGCTAAATCTCAGAAACAGCCCAAGTGCCTGTCAACCAATGATTGGATAAAGAAGATGTGGTATTTTTATACAATGGAGTGCTACTCTGCCATAAAGAAGGATAAGCTTGAGACATTTCTAGCTAATTGAATGTACCCTGAGACCATACTCCTAAGTGAAATAAATTGAACACACGTGTTTAAGTATTGTTTCTCTGATGTGAGAAACTGAAAGGATAAATCAGTACTAAAATATATAATAGATATTGTGAAATAGGAAGCAAATGTTCAAATGGGAAGGGGATGTTCAAGGGGAGGGGAAAAGGACTAGTGTAAGAAACTGAAAGAGTAAATAAGATACAAAATCCTTAATAAATGTTGTGAAAGGGTAAGAAACTGCACATGTATCACTGTGGTGTTTTATTTGTTTGTTTGTTTGTTTTTGTTTTATTTTTTTGAGACATGGCCCCATGATGTAGTTCAGGTTGACCTTGAATTCACTATGTAGTCTAGGCTGGCCTGGAATTGAAGACAGTCCTCCTGCCTCAGCCTCCCAGTGCTGGGTTTGTAGGTCTGGGCAACCATGTCTGGCTGTTATTGATTTTTTCAAAACAAGTTTTGTATTACTAACCCTCACATTGGCAGAGGTGCCAGCGGGCCTTGACTGACAGATCTTGTCACACACAGTGACTTGTGGTGGTGACTTTATGCTGTCCTTAACAGCTTTCGTTTCTGCAGTCCTTTTGTCCCGTGGGGCATGCAGCAGGTCATCTTCAGCATCCAGCTCTTTGCTGCGTCTTTATGTGTGCAGGGGTGCAGGGCTGAAGGATTTGTGTGTTCAGTTTATCCTGATCCTCCATGTCTTACCTTCTGGAATAATGTTCCCTGGCAGGGTGACCTAGCTTACCGCAGAGTTACAAATGGAACTGTGGGGCCTTGTGTGTGGAGAATCCTCTTTCCATTCATTGTGCCCATTAGTCTGGCCCACAAATTAATCCTCAGCCAGACTATCACTTAACCATCTTCCTTTGGGTGGTGTTTTTTTGAGACAGGATCTCACTATGTAGCCTAGCCTGGCCTCTAACTTGGCAATCTTCCTGCCTCAGCCTCCTGAGTGCTAGGATTCCAGGTGTACAGCACCATGCCTGGCAGGATTGTTTTTAAAATTAACTCAAGCATCAGAAAAATTATTTTTTATAATTTAATTTATAATTTAAATAAATGGTTATTATCAATAATAATAATTTTATGTTTATGAGCCTATATTTTGTATTGACTTTATTATAAGCACATTACATACATTATCTCATTTTATTCTCCCCAAACCATATAAGATACACAGTAGTAAGATCAGATGAAGAAACAGGAAAAGAGAGGCCAAGTAGCCCGCCAGGGGATAAAACTGCGATCCGAACCAGGCAACGTGAACCTAGCCATGTCGTCTTGCACAAGAGCCTAACTTTGCAGAGAAGCAGGTCGCTGCCCCGCCTGCCCTGTTCCGTGGGCCGCGGGTCGGGGTGAAGCGGCTCACGGTGCTCAGTTGCGGGTCCTGTGAGTGTGGGCGGCGGGAAGGTGCGGCGCCCGGTCAGACTCCTGCTACTGCACGAGGTGAGTCCCACCTCTGGAGCCTCAGTCTCGCGCGGTAACCCCGGAAGGGAGGCAGTGTCTTCTTTCTCTCTCTCTCGCTTTCTCTCACTCTTCCCCTCCTCTTTGTCCCCCTCCCTCTCCAAGTCCTTTTTTTTTTCTTTTTTGGATTTTTTTTGGCACTCGGTATCGAACTCACAACCTTGCGCTTGCCAGGCAGGCACTTCTGCCACTGAGCTAAATCCCGGGCCCCCAAGTCCTTCTTTATACTAACGAAGACATCTTGTTTTGTGAGCTCATAATCAGCGGTCCCCGGTTCATCAGTTTTGCTTGGTGTGACACTGGCGAGGATGCAGCCGCCCATCCAGCTGTCATAGAATCCATCCGAGGTGGCAGAGGGGCAGGGCAGCAGAGACACTTCGCGGCGCCTTGGTATCAAGGCCTCAGTCCCAAGACGCCCTCCGCCCCGTACCCCAACCCCGACTCAGGCTCTCTGTGTGCAGCGGTGCACGCGGCGCCTGGCACTGCCCAGGCCCCTGCGACTTCAAACCCTCTCTGAACGGTTCGCCGTTCCCCGCACAGTGTGAACGCTGTGTGAATAGCTGTGGCGCCGACTGTTTGGGGCCAGCGACGAGGGGAGTCCGTGCCCTTGGTCAGTAAGGCCCTGGGGCTTTGCAAAGCCTGCGCCCCACCTGTGGCCCAGTGTGGGAGAAGTGCCGGTGCTTTGGGAGGGCGCACAGACCACCTTCCCTGACAGCCCGAGAGCCGGGCAGGGGGACAGCGCCGCGTCCCTTCCCGCCCCTTACAGATCAGCGAGGGGCAGGAAGGGCCGGGAGGAGAGGGAAGGGAGGGCGTGGCGGTGCAGGACATGCAGGAGAGCAGGTACTTAGGAGAGTAAAATGTATCAAAAGTCCGCGGGAAGAGGGCAGCAGCCCTAGCTGAGCCTCCTCACACAGGGGGACCCTGGTGAAGCACGGACTCTCTGAAAGTCTGGAAGGGAACCGTCCACCGAGGTGGTGACTTGCGCTGCTTTCACTCTTCAGCGGGGGAATGCTGTGCTTGGGATGTCTGAGACGCTCGTTAGAATATCAGAAATACAGACCGAGAACTTCAGAGAAGAGTCGAAGTTAGATCCCCACATCCTGGAGGCTGGGGCAGGAGGATTGCAAGTTCAAGTCCTGCCTAGGCAACTTAATGACCTCCTGTCTCAAAATGAAAATAAAAAGGGCTAGAAATGTAATTCACTGCTAACTCGAGTTTGATCCCTGGTACCACACATACACACATACGTGTGCTAAAAAAAAAGAACGAACAAAAACAGCAGCAGCAACAACAACAAAACCCTGAACATCTCAGAAAGAAGAGGTAGCAGAAAAGGTAGTCAGAAGGTCAGATGAGAATTAGGAGAAACCAGTCTCAGTACCATGGGAAGAGACGGTCCAAGTAGAGCCAATAAAATGCTGAGCCCTGTAGAGGTAAAGGCAGAGGCAGGGTGGCTGGAGCTCACTTATACTAGCTTGTGAAGGTCAACTGTTCAATTTTTCAGGGCTTCAAAGAAGCTGTTGTTATGCACAACCTTGTTGGAATTTAGATCATTACAGCTTTCCAACTAGGCAGATTGCATAAACACTGGTCAGTACCATACAAACCACATCACTTTGTAGCTGCCTTCCACTGTTGGGGGTGTTCATTGTTGAGGTTGTACTGTGGGCACCATGCTACACCACATGCTGCCATGTATCTCTTCCCGGCCACACTCAAACCTCAGGTTGGGGGCCTGAAATCAGTCATTAGAGAGGTGTTCACACAGCAGAAGTCAGCAAACCCATGAATCAGAGACTGATTTCCACATGTGTAGGGCCAGTGAAGCACTTGCCAGCACACCACTTGTGAAGATCAGCAAGTCCAGCAGATTGGCACGGGGCCCCTCGGTGCCTACACCTCAGGTTCAGGCAGGGGGGAAATGCCAGAGGCTGAAGGGACAAGTGAGGACCTTGGAGAACAATGCACTTAGTTAAGCAGCTTGGTGGTGCTGGTGGCAGATGCAGGGCCGAGGTACTTGAGGCTTCCCTACACGTGCACGTTGTTTGAGATGATTGTGTTTTCTTTTAAACTTTGACCTGGTGCTATGATATGTTTTAATATATTTCTAATATTAAATCCCCTTTGCCTTGCTGAGGTAAATCCAGCTTGCTTATGATAATTTACTGTTTTAGTATACAGTGCTGTCAAATTATTTAATGAGCATTTTACTTAAAATTTTATACCAATATGGATAAGTAGGACTGATATTTTTTCTGTATTTTTTTTTGCTCAGATTTTCATGTCAATGTTAGGTTACTTTTAAAGGTTTAATTTGGTCATTGTTTGCTTGATTGATTGGCTTTTTGAGACAAGGTCTCACTGTGTATTCTAGGTGACCTTGAACTTACTATGTAGCTCAGGCTGGTGTGGAACTCACAGAGATCCTCTTGCCTCAGCCTGTTGAGTGTTGGGATTACAGGTGTGTGCTAACACACCTGACTATACTGTAATTCTGAATGGAAGAAAAAGAATCTCTCTTGGGAAAAGGCTGTGAGGTTCTCCTACCTTTAGAAGTAGTATGAGCTGCCAGGCTTGGTGGCACACACCTATCATCCCAGCACTCGGGATGCCAATGCAGGAGGATTGCCATGAGTTCAAGGGCAGCCGGGGCTTCATGGTGAGACTCTGCCTCAAAAAACAAAACAAAACAAAACAAAACAAAACAAAACAAAAGAATAGTATGAGCTGCCTTGCTTTCCCGTCTGATCCAAATCTTGGGGCTACGAACTAGGAATAGAAGCAGTTTCCACAAAATCTTTACTTTCTTCCTGCCTACTTCTTAATGAATTCATGAGTATTCCAAATTGGGCAGATACCACGGACCGCTAATGTGGCTTAATTCTCAGAGATTTTGCTCAAAAATTTCTTTTTCAATATTCTTGTTTGCACATATTTGAACTCTTTTTAGCAGTTGCAAAAAAAAAAAAAAAGTCCAAGTGAGTCTCCTCACAGACAGAGCTGCTCGGTGCGCTATGCAGATCACAGACGGGGCCCAGTCCTGGTTTCTGACCGGCACCTCGGTGGCGTTGGTGTACATCGCTGTGCTGTCGATCAGTGGGCGCAAACAGAATCCAGAGCACACAGGGGAAGCTCTTCCTATGGGGCCGTGGCCCATCCTGAAAACAGACTTGTGGCTTTGTTGTTAATACCACGTTTACATTAAGCTATTTTCAATTTCCAAACAGAAGCACTCGATCATGCTGGAGAAAGCAAACAGGTGAACTAAACTGGCGGTAGTTTATGCCCTGTCATGTCAGAAGGAACAAAATGGGAAGGCTTTTACCCTGGGGAGGGATTGCTCTTCCGCCACGCGTCAGGCAGCAGGAGAGAATCGCTCTGTGTATTCCAAACGGGAAGGCACAGAAGTTACAGAGCGAGACGGGAGTGTGGGGGGTCAGATGTGCCGGCGTCCGACCCTCCTGATAAGGCCCTTGGCACGGAGGCTGTTTTGTCTCTAGATGAGTCCTGCACAAGGACGAGGCAACGTGGGGGTCACTGATTTCGACCGCTGCTCTCTGGGTTTTCCCTGCCTCTTGCTTGTGGCCCATGACTGGTCTTTCCCTGGGGACTGCAGACCACTCACATCTAGGACCTCAGTAAATCCCCACTTCGGGGCCAGGCAAGCACCTGTCTGGCAAGTGCAAGGTCATGAGTTCGATTCCTGGTACCATGAAAACAAAAAATCCTCACTTTGCATGGTACAGCTGTTTCCCAACATCTATCCTTTGAGAGGGCTGAGCCTTTTAAGATCTCGGGTTTTTTTTGTTTTGTTTTTTTTGTTTTTTTTGCCACACTGGGGATTGAACTCACAACCTCACACCTGTCAGACAGGTGCTTAAGTCACTGAACCAAACTCCCAGCGCTGGGTTTTTGAGGCAGGTTCACACTGTGTAGCTCAGGCCGGCCTTGCACTTGAGTTGTAGCCCAAGCCGGCCTCGAACTCACAACGCTCCTCCTACCTCAGCCTCCCGAGTGCTGGGATTAAAGGCGTGCGCCACCACACCCGGCTTAAAATCTCGTTTTTTAAAATCTGCACTATCATGCTTGTATCATTGCTCTGATCTGTGAGATGCGTGAGAGCCAGGCCAGGGCTCACACGAGCGAGCAAACTGGGAAGGTGGGAGAAGCGGATGGGACACACACCTCTGTTCACGAAGGAACTTTGGGGAGATCCCCCAGCTCCACAGCGTTTATGATGGGTCCTTTGGTGGTTTGCTGGCTACTTCCAGAGCAGCGGTGGGAGCCTATGGCATGCACGCTGCAGTGGGCAGTTTGTATCATTAAAAGCTCTCGAAGGTTCGCCATTGCTGTTCTAGAGAACCCAGAGCATTACTGATTCAGGATGAGCGTCACCGAGAACATCATTTATTTGTGTATGTACTTTTAGGCTGTCTGAGGATTCTGAATATGTGTGTGGACTGAAAATTGTGTTTCTTTTTAATCCTTCAGATCTGAAAGGCGTCAACTCTGCACCCCCGGTCACAAGAAGAGAGTTGCCCTTTAACAGTAGGTAAAATCAGAACTTATTACACTAAATTTTATATTTAAAAGTAGCCTTTTAAAAGAACATGATGATTCTTTGCACTCTATCGCTGTAAAATGAGTTAGCTTTTACATGCTCTGCTGTATAATTTACCCGTCAATTGAAGCTCACAGTAATAGATTTGTGTAAGACAAAACAAAGATAGGAAAATAATCTGGAAGTTGAGAAATAATGCAAATCCTAAACAAGAAACCTCTTTTTACATTCCTCTTCTTTTTCTCTCCAAGTAATATTTGCAAGTACATTATTTTAGGTTATTTTGATGTTTATAATTAAGGTAAATGCCAGTATATCTTGCCTGGTTCATAGTAGGCCACGCATTCACAGTCTCTGCCACACTAGAGAAAGAGGCTTTTTGGGACCAGCTAGGGTCCACAGAGGGAGGACTGCTGCCTGCACACGGCACCCCACATTGGTGCGCCTTCCTCTCTACCTGTCTGGATTGGGGTGTGACTTCAGTGGCTGGATCCTAGGGTTCGAACAAGGTCCTTAGTCCCGGAGTGCGTCTGGGGAAGACAGGGAACGTGCATACTTTACGAGCGTAGGTAGTCTAGGACTCTTGATTGCAGTCAGTATGGGAACTCACAGAATGGCTCATTTTCCTGAACTCTATAGTGGAACAAGCTGCACATTGAAAACAAGAATTGTCAGATAGATCGATGCCAAAGCTAATCCAGAGGGGTGTGTGCTGAGGTGGGGTGGGCACACACACAAGTGTTTCTTCACTTGTTGCCTTAGGAGGCCTAGCAGTGGGGGTGCCCCCTGCAGCAAACCAGACGTGGTTTCCAAATACCATTTCCTTTTCTAAGAATCTGGGATGCTTTGGAGAAGTGGTCAGCGGCACAGCCAGGACCAGGACAGTTCAGTCTGCGGGTGCCAGGCAGTGAGGGTGTGGCTGAAAGAGCTCGCAGGAGCCAGCGCTGGGCCGGTTTCAGGGTGAGCGACTGTAGGGTTGGATTATAGCCCTCCCCAGATATACACACAAGTGTTCAGACGGATGCACGGAAATGACCGAATAAATCCGTAATGAAATTGAGGCAGGGAGACAGAGAACACTGCCTTGCAGAAGCTCAGCAGATCCTAAAATTAATGCATGTGGGGTGAAAGGTTAAGGAGAACAGGATACAGTATTTGCATAATCTCAAAGTGTTTCCCCCAAATGTGTATTGTTTTTTGTTGGTTTTGTTTTGTGGGACTGGGGATGGAACTGAAGCCCTGGAATACGCTAGGCAACCACTCACCGCTGAGCCACACCCCAGCCACAGTGGGGTCACCGCTTAATCCTTCTCGCTAAGTTTTCACTGACTTGCGGAGCGGTGCTGCTGCTTTTGTGAAATCCTCGCTGCAGGAGGCAGGGGCATCCTTTGCATCTGGGCTGTTCATGAGCTGTGTTTGGAAATTCTCTTCTCAGCTGTGTTTTGTTTGGGGCTAGAGATTGAACCTAGGGCCCTAGGCAGGCCCAGTTCTCACTCCCCTGGGAGGCCTGTGAGCGGGCGACTCATGGGTTTGGGGCACAGCTCAAGGGCCAGTGCTAGCCCAGCTTCCAAGGTCCCTGCAAAGAAGAAGCCACAGCAAAACACAGCTCGTCAAACTGCACCTCCTCAGGAGCCCCGCTTAGCCACAGTTTCAGGCAGAGGCACCCTGGGTGCCATGGGGATGTTCCAGCCGGAACTGTGGGTGCGTCTGGGTCTCAGGAATCATCTTTTGGGTCACCAGTCTTTATCAGCAAGGTGAGACTTAACCAAGACCTTAGTCTCCTATTTGAACGATGAGATGACTGTTGTTTTTAGGTAAAATGTGTAGGAATTTTGCGAGCACAGCCAGTGCTGAGGGAGCCAGCAGCAGCAGCAGGAAGGTTGCCTAAAGAATTTACTTAACCTTGGAAGAGCCTGACTCCATTTAAAATAGAAAGGCCAAACTCTTAAGAGACAAGGGGCAGATGTGTACTTTGGCATCTAAAAATGGGTAGTCTAAACTCAGTTATTTTGACATGAAAACCAAAATGTGAAGTATTTGGAATTTGACCCTGATTTTTTTGTGTGTGGGGCAGAGGGGTCGGCACTGATTTGCGCCTCCAGCCATTACAGTAAACTATGTGAGTTACCAGTTTTGGGGTGAAACATGTAGTAACAGAAGATGAGCCTAAAGGAGCTAGAGTGAAAGAGAGACAGAGAGAGAGAAGAAGAAAAAGGAGAAGGAGGAGAAGTAGAAGCCAGAGGGAGGGAGGAAGGGAAGAGAAGAGAGAGAGAGAGAAGGAGGGAGGATAATGGAGACAGTTTCACTTTTGCAAAATGGAAACATTCTGCCAATCAGTCATACAGCATTGCCACGGAATTTTGCCCTTTAAAATTTGCGTAAAATAAATAATTTATGCTGTGACTATTTGACCACAATTTTGAAAAAGTAAGAAAGAAATAGCAGAAGTCTTTGGTGGTTCCATTCCACTTTTCTGCCAGGGTGTCCACCTTGAGGACAGCCTCTGCTTTGGGACATTTATCCTTAAGAAATTTTTTTTAATGTAGTGAGGATTCTCTGGACACGATTGATCTCCTGACAGTTTGAATCACTCCTGTGCCTTAAATCGCACAGTTGGAAAAACAAAAAAAAGCCTGGTGCACAGGAAACAGCAGAATGGTGGTTGGGAGAGTAGACTTGTGGGGTTAATTTATACCTGAGACAAATGAATCTATGAAAAAGGAGAAAGCCCCGTAAGAAATATGTTAAGTGATGGTAAGGGAGAAAAGGGTTTCAGATGAAAGATCCCTGAACTCCTTTGATCTCAGTGCTTTTACAACTGAGGAATTCAGTTATAGGTGTGCTGCACCGGGCAGGTCACAATTCTGTAGATCACTAATAGGACACACGATCCTTATCGTTCCTGTCATCTCTGTCTGTGCTCACAAGCAGCCAATACCAGGCCTGCCCTCTGGACACGTGGCCTGGCCACCCCCTCGGCCTGAGTCACAGGGCTGTGGGGTCCAGTATAGATCAGAGTGTAGGGTAGGCAGGTGGTACACAGTACCCTTGGAACTAAGATTGAGAACTAGGGCAACTTACTTCTGAATTTTGGCTTTGGAATGTGTTTCATTTTACATTGACTTGTTTGTTTTGTTTTGTTTCTTTTGGGTGGTTCTGGGGATTGAACCCAGGGCCTTGGACATGCAAAATACACGCTTTACCATTGAGTTACAACTCAGCCCATGTTAATGTCTTTTAAAGTTATTACTGAATAGCTATGAAAAAGATCACATTTACTTACACAAAAACTATTCTCACTTCCTTAGTTTCTTCCAGTTCTTGTTAATATGTCTGTCTGTGTATCTATCTATCGATTTATCTTTCTGTTGGTAATGGGGATTGAACCCAGTGCCTTCATGCCCTTTTTTATTTTTTATTTTGAGACAGGGTTTCACTAAGTTGCTCAATTTCCCAGGCTGGGCTGGAATTTTCGATCCTCCAGCCTCAGCCTCCCAGAGTGCTAGGATCACAGGCGTATGCTGCCGTGCCCAGCTCTGTACATATTTATTTACTGACAGAGTCCACCTTTACTCATTTCTTGCCCTGCGAGATCACATACCTATCCCTTTGCTTCTGCCTGGCTCTCAGACGTGTCCAGAGGATCTGTCTTAGTGACATTACCTAGTTTACTAAGCCGGGTTTCAGGTGTTTGTAGTTTTATTGTTGTTCTCCAAGTACAGTCCTGCCGACTCTGATATTCTCACATGCCATGCGTCTCTTCAGGTGCTTATTTCATTTCATTTTAAAAATTATTTTCTTCAGGTAAATTGCCAGGGAGAGAGTGTGGAAGGGAGAGTACCTAGGCAGCTCCCTGACTCTTATGTTCCTGGATTTTGTGACCAGCACACTGGCCCAATATACATTAGTAGCAAAAGCTCGCAGGTTAAGGGCTAGCAGCTTCTGTCTGTCCTTCTGTCTGTCCGTCTCAGTGAATTATCACTTTCTGCAGCTGTGCGGCGGTGGAGGCCAGAGAGCGTCCCCAGTCATTTAAGGAACAGATAGACACCGTGGCTTTTGGTTGTTTAAAAAGAAGTTGCCATTATTTTACTCTGCCAGGCAGATTTAAATAAAACAGAAAGACTGTGCTACAGGTCCCTCGAGATTTTTTAAGGCCTTGTGTTGCTAGTTAATAGGAAGGAACCACTGCTTTTTGAAAATGCAGGTTTAAAAATGTAGGGCTTCCATATAGATGGCTATGAGTCAACTTTCCAAAAAATGTTTACATATAGTTAAGTGTGTTAGAGGCCTGGGCGGGGGGAGGTAGCTTAGCCGTAGAGCCTTTGCTTGCCCGGCAAGTGTAAGCATTCTGTCCCCAGCATCATAGAGGGATGAGTATCAACTATTTTACATTTTTGGTTTGAATATTTGAAGGGATAATTTTATAAGAAAGATAGCATAGGAAAATTAGCATCTTTGAAAATGAAGAGCTGGGCATCATGGCCCCCACTTACAATCTCAGCACTCAAGGGGCTGAGGCAGGAGGATCATAGTGAGTTCAAAGCCAGCCTGAACTACAGAGAAAGATCCTGTCTCAAAACAGCAACACATAAATTAATTAATTGGTTAGTTAATTAAAAATAAGTAAAATATATTAAAATGAATAGAAAAATATTATGGTGAAATTATTTTTATTCTTAACTTTCTGCTTGAGGTTCAAGGTCTTTACTGTCTCACTTTCCTCGGTTTTGTTTCCTTTTTTTTTTTCATTAAAGCCGGTTATGAGCTGTATACTTCTAGCTAGGGCATGCTTTGGTTACTTCTAATAATTTGTATGTTAAAAATAACATGCATAATTGTACTGAAATATTATATAGTAAGAGTTCAAAAATGGAAGTTACTATTATTCCATGGGGCAAAGGGGGATAATTGTGATCTCTCTCATTTTCTTTTAGTTTTTTTTCCCCTTCAAACTCATGACCTCCTTGTTTTCCACACCCTGTGATTTGAAATAATTTAAATTATATGATGTTTTTAGCCTTTTCTATTCCCAGTAGGCAGGACGTAGGAAATTAAGTGACGTAAACATCTTTAATAATCTTTACAAGTCATGAGACTTGGTAGCCCGGACAAAAAACAATCAGGAATAAATTTCAGGGAAATACCATCATGGCAAGACTCTGATTTTCTTTTGTTAGACAGCCCCAATGCTTTCCTTTCCAACTCAAGGAATACGCAGCGTGGGCGCCTTTTGAGATTTCAGTTTCATCTGCACCACAGAAATCTATATTTCGCCAGTTCACTCACTATAATTTGTGATTGCTATTTTTCTTATCTCCCAAGGAAGTTCAGCAGCTCCCACTGGGGAAATACCATGTTAAGTTGATCCTAAAATAAGAAATCTAAGGGAAAGGTCACATCCTAATAACTTGTGCAAATCTAAATTCTCAAGGAGCTTTGAAATCATTTTGTAGGAGTAGCGTATTAGCAATGTGTTACTGAACTTCTTCCGGAGAGTGAAACTGTAGCACTTTTATGTACAGAAGTAACCACTGAAGTATAAATGCAGTTGGCAAGACCATACATTTTGTTTTTGTTTTTTTAGACACAGTCTCACTATGTAGTTTAAGCAGACCTTGAACTCACAGACTGGCCTCAAACTCATGGTGATCCTCCTGCCTCAGCCTCCTGAGAGCTGGGATTATAGGCATGTGCCACTACATCCAACAAGGAGGCCAGTCTTAAAAGGATGCAGACTGTAAGATTCAACTGTCACAAAAATCCAGAAAGATCTAGTATGCCTAAAAAACCACAAGTTTTTATTTTGTTACTGTCATTGGAAATATAAGGTTTATTACTCAGGAAGTGTTATAATTACACAGAATGAAAATGATCTTTCCTGCTACTCTAGCAGGTTGCAATATTCTGCCTTTTAGTAACACAGACCCTGGTTAGATTTTGGAAGAATCCTAAGCATGTAATTCCAGAGACCTTGGCTGTCAGGGGAGCCAATCACTGGTGCGGCCCTGTCACTCAGACACCTCCCGAAGCTCTAGACTGGGTTTCCTGGTCTGTTGGGGGAGGGAGGTGTTTACTGCAAGTCAAGTAGGACCAGTAGGTAAAGGGCCTCAGAAATTAGTACACTATCATCTGTCTTTAAGGCGTTACTTTAACCGTATCTTTTACTCTCATCTATTCCAAATGGAAGTAAACTAGAGAGAGGTCTAAAAACACATTCTGTCCCCTCAAACGCATGGTCACTCACTCTAACTCCCACCCCGTCCCGGGGAGAGAGTACGAGTTGTTCTTGGGAGCTCAGCATTTCACAGCGCCTGCTCCATTCCACCCAGCACAGAGACACCGCCTTTCCCAGGAAGCCTGGCTCCCCCCCAGCACCTGCTGACTTTCCTGGTGGGTCTTTCATTTCATTTTGTTTTGGTTTGGTTTTTTGAGACAGGGTCTCACTATGTAGTTGAGGTTGACCTTGAACTCACTGTGTAGCCCAGGCTGGCCTTGAACTCCTGGCGATCCTCCTGTCTCAGCCTCTGCAGTATTGGGATTCCAAGAGTGCACCACCCTGCCCAGCTGAGGCCATCTTGTTGTGTGTATTACATATTTCCATCTTTATTGCTTTAGAAACATGCACCATTATTCCTTGGGTTTGCATGATTATTAGAGGAGAACGCTGAGCAGTGTCTTTTGTCTTCTGACCTCTTGGTACTTACTTTCTTCACAGTGGTAACCTGTTCTGAGTAATTTAAGATTTATAGGAACAATTCTGGGTGCCCTACCCAGTCTGTATCAGGAGCCATCTGTTGAAATTATTTAGCCATATCTGTACCCTGCCACGTGTCACCAGAGAGCTGGCTTCCTGGGGCGATCACCCTTCTAAGAGGCAAGGCTCTGTGTCCAGTGAAGCATACTTTAAGTCACTTCCTTCTAAGGACCCCAGGCCTGGGATGAATGGACTTCCACTGAGAGACATATGGATATTAGAATATAACCAGTTGCCAAGGCAACTGCTTGAACTGTGAATTAGTCATTTTATCCACCAGACTTTGGAATAAGAGAAATAGCCACAGTCACTGAGCATGGTGGTATATACCTGCAATCCCAGCACTTGGGAGGCTGAGACAGGATGATCTCTGTGAGCTCTAGCCTAGCCTCGGCTGCCTAGTGAGTGAGTCTCAGGATTCTGTTTTTTTTTTTTTTTTTTCATGGAGCAATGGCAGCTGGTTGGTGCCTGTCCCCAGCCCACTCCTCCGTGTCATCAACCTCCGTGGCTGTGATCCTCCAGGTCCTCACACGGCAGTGAGGTCATCATGGGGCCCAACTGTTGTGCCTTTGCAGAGCCTTTCTTCAAGGTGCCCCTAGCACTTCACACCCTTCCCAGCCAGTATTATGTGGGAAACCTATGTTATTAAAATTCTCTTATTGAGTTGGATTTTTTTTTTATTTCCAACCTGAGCCACAAAGGGTGCTACAGAATCAAATTCTTTTAAGAATGTCTGAGGCACATATAGCTTCGAATGGCCCTGATCTGAAAACCTGAAATCCAGAATGCTTGGAAAGCCGAAACTTTTTAAACACCAACGTGACACCATAAATGCAAAACTAAGACAGATGTGCTGAGAAGGATGTAGAACTTCACTTTCTGAAGGCGCTGTGGAAACACCTGAGTCTCCAGGCTGCACTCGGAATGTGTCAAAAGCCGAGGGCTTAGGAAACGGTGCCCTTCAAGGAGGAGTTTCAGCCAGGAAGAGAGCACCACGTGGTGGGTGCCAGAGGGCCTCTGAGAGGCGTCTGCCTGGTGTTGCCGGCCTGCGGTCCCCCCAGTCACCCAAAAGGGGGGCATTGTTGCTATGTCCTAGTGTCCAAGTGTGCACTCAGCAAGATCTAGCACGGTCGAATAACTTCCCAAAGGAGCGTCCGGCTAGCCCAAGGTGAGCACCTGGGTCCAAGCTGAGATCTGTTAGAGTCCCAAGCCCAGAGATGTTTTCCCAGGGATCTTGAAGTGGCATTGAAGAGTGACCGAAGGAGAGAGGCTGTGCATTTGCGTTCTCAGGGGGACATCTACCATACAGACCCAGCTGGGAAAGGCATTGCAGGTGACAGGTGGGACAATCGGGGGCGTGGCTTCAAACCAGCAACACAGTTAGCAGCGAATCATCGGCGGCCGTGCATCAAGTAGGGAAGAGGGCAGCGCACGGGAGGAGGAAGTCAGACTGGGAGAGACAAACCCCTGAGACCAAGCCTTGCCACCGTGCGTGGAAGGGGGATACAAGGGCACTGTGCCCACGTGCCATGGGATAAGAGAGGACGGGCAGAGGCGTCAGGTAAGCCCAGTGGCGGGTGCAGGAAGTCTTCGGTGTCCGCAGGCGGTGCGCAAGCCCCGACTCCCCTGACGGCAGATAGGGGGAAATCTGCGGAAAATGAGACTCGCGTGTGTTCCGAATGCGTACTGGTTTTTCTCTTGTTATTGCTCCCTAGCAAATGCTTCACCTTGTGTACGAGGGACTGGGGCATCTGTGGGATTGGTGTCCTGGGTCCAGCCCGCTGTGGACACCAGTTCCACAGATGAGTACCTCCAAGGTTCTATATCACTTGGGAGAAATCCCCTACGAGTAAGAACACTGCCGCAGTTGTGTGACTCTTAACCAAGCCCCTCGCCCTCTTCCGGTCTCAGCTTTCCCAGATGCTAGATAAATGAATTTAGACAAATGGATCTTGTTCTTATTATTTGAGACAAAGTCTCACGATGTAGTCCAGGCTGGCCTCGAACTTGCAGCAGTTCTCCTGCCTCAGCCTCTTTAGTGTTGGATTCCAGGCCTGCGCCACCACCCTCGACTATAACTTTGCATTCTTAGCTTTCTTAAGACTATCAATTCTTAACTTTCTACTCATCATGGGGTGAGACAGCCTTGGTCCATTTACAGATATGGCGATTATATAGCTTTATATACCAAAGGAAGATGCAGGTGTCACTAAAGTGAGAACTAATACTTTCAGAAATACAAAGGAAATCTTTAGGTCACAATTTGTGGCAGTTCCATGGCAGAATCCATGAATCTACAACTTTACGACTGTTTTGAAAGCAAGGCCTCACCCTGCCATGTTATGTCCCCAGTTCAGGGCAGCGTCTCCAGTGTCACTGAGCTGGGTCAGTATTTAGTGACGGAAGGAAGGCTGCCCTACAGAGTAAAATGCCCCGCTGGGAGCTCCAGATGGCCCCTGCCGGTATTTCTCTCCTCCCTGGTCTCTTCTCCATCCCTTCGTCCCCTTGAGACAGTTCAGAGACTTGCTTGTCATCCTGCATATCAGTTCACTGGTTTTTCATTAGGTTGACTTTCAGTGAAAAAGGAACCAAATTGAGGCGTTGGTTGACACTTAATGGAAATTTCAGGATTTTCAAAAATGCCCTTGGTAGTAAATTAAAAATCAATTTTCCTTCTAGTTTTTCATTTTGGTTCATTGAAAACCTGCCAAGAATGTTTTCTTTTTGAAAAGAAATTATATTTTTATATCGTGGTGGAAAAATGATCTGGGAAACCAAAAATCTCTTCCTGAACAAATGTAGTGATGCTGGTGTAAAAAAAAAAAAAAAAAAAAAAATCCAAAACCACAAGAAGTCATCCCAGATTTAGTAACGCTTCCCATTTGAGCACATGATCTGGCCTGTCCTCCAGCCGCCTCAAAGTTGCAAAATTCACCAAAATACCTTTGACTTCCTTATGGTTGCTGCTACCCCACCCCCAGCCCAAAAGTGGTGGATGGAGTTGTAAAAACCCTGAAGTGTGACAGTGTAGCTTATTGCACTTCTAGTTACCAGGATTTTGCCAAAATGAGTGGAGAACCAGAGTTTCCTCTGGTTTTAAATTTATGGTTATCTGGTGAAGTCCTTTTACCAGACCCAGAAAGCAGTGCCGGTTTGTGACTTCCTTGCTTCTGGGAGGAAAAGCCACGGCTGTAAGCGAAAGATTCAGGTCGGTGCTGGGAGAGCAGAAGCCCGGGGGTCCAGAGGCGCTGTCAGCACGCTTGTCTCCTGGAGTCTCCTGGCTGGGTGCTGACTGGAAGCCACCACTTCTTCCTGCCTTTTGGGATGAGAAATCGGGGCCGAGCTGTGTATTTCACACTTAGCGTGGGGTTTCCGGTGATCAGGGGTTTGCAGTTGCTTTGTCCTCTGTCTTATCACCTCAAGCTTTGGCAGTTCACGTGTGACGGCCCTCTTTCCCTCTGGGGAGGACTTGGAGTGTTTGTGTATGTGGGATACAGAAAAATGCAGATTCTCGGAAATAGCTCCTTGGTTCCCGCATAGAATCTAAAATGCTGGTCAGGACAACTGAGCATTCAAAACTTGAATGCTTAGTTGAAGCTGTGTAGATGTCCTGTCTTGAATTTTGAGTCAAATAGTAGCACAGCATAGAGAGTCAGTAGCTGTCCTGGGAAAGAATTTAAGGACTATGAATGATTTTTTTTCTCCTTTCAGGTTTCATCCACTTTTAACTATTTTTCTGCCAAATATTAGCTGTCACTGTATTATTTTTATTTATTTACTTATTTATTTGATTTTTTTTTTTTTTTTTTTTTTTTTTTTTTTTTTTTTTTTTTTTTTTTTTTTTTTTTTTTTTTTTTTTTTTTTTTTTTTTTTTTTTTTTTTTTTTTTT